>OX419337.1:36835535-37030535 GCA_948470475.1 Galaxea fascicularis | reverse complement strand
TGTGTAGTATTTACATAGCAACCAGTATTGAGGCCCGGTTCAAACGTCGCACTTCACATGTGCCGAATTTAATTCCTATTTTAGTCGACTGAAATAATTAAATACGGCGTTTGATTCAGACGTCGAATTTAACTCCGTCCCCCGCCAATATACCTAGTCTCCTCTCGGAAAGCTTGTTATCCAATATGGCAGACAACAACGTGGTTAGTGTATGAAGTCGACGAAGACTCAGTTCGTATTTATTCCGTGAGATGCCTGTGGCAACCACGGTGAAAATTCGATCGGGTTTCTTTTTTTACTTCATCGTAGTCCCAAATAGAGTTCTAAAGTGATGACGTCACAAAACTATTTCTTGAAATTATGGGATATGATGCCATACTCGTATAGAGCATCCTAAAAGACGCCCTCATCCCAAAAATGAGCTCTGAATTGCAATTGCCGGTAGAGATATAAGGGAGCAAAGTTTGATGGCATCCCATTCAAATTTGTTTCAGTTCCGTCAGTTTAGAATAGAACTGACTCAAATTAAGAGAGATTTGTATGGGGCAGTATCAAATTTTAATCCTTTATATTTCGGCTGGGAATCACAGTTAAGAGCTAATTTTTGGTAAGGACCCTTTTTAAAGGATGCTCTATTCGAAAATGGCGCCAAATCCCATAATTCCACAAATTTAATTTTTTTGTTACGTCACACTTTATAAACTCTATTGCAGTGTTTTCCGTACCCCGTTTCCTGCGGGAAATATGAGGCGTCGAAGCAGTCAATATTCTATATTTATTTCTATGGTCAACTTACTTTTCATATGGTCAACTTTACTATTTCTATGGTCAAGTATTTCATAGATGGTCAACTTGATACTTTTTCTACAGTCAACGATGTCCAGAATGCATCGCGCCCAAACTCAAAAAAAGATGGCCGGGTGTAGAAGTGGGGTGAATTATGGTTAAACTCCGCATAGCAACCCGACGAACACGGGTAGTTTTCTTCATTCCGCACACTCATTTCTTATTATTTTGTTTATGACATGTGTCTGGAAACACATTCCCAGTGTCCTTGGTATCGGCCATGAATTTAATAGTGCTTTCCAAATGGTCTCGAGGGCCCACGTAAATACACATTTTAAACCAACGGAAACCTTTTAGGACCCACATTAATTTCATCTCGATTACCCGTCAAGTGTTAAAGTTCGATTCGTGAAAGGCAAAGCCTAAGGATCCTTGGAACGAATTCCTCGGAAGCTACCTTCGCGAAAACACAGCGAATGTTTCAAGCAGCTTTTGGCTCATCCTCGGTGTAAAACCTGTGAAGCTCACGAGTGAAGTAAAACAAAGACAACAAAATACTATAAACAATAGCGTACAGCAAAACAATACCTCATAAAACAAAGAAAACCTCGTCAGGTTTTTACACCGAGGCTGACCCCAGCTTTTGCTAAACAGACGCTACCGCGTCGACGCAATCTAATGGAGAAAGCCCTATCAGGAATAAAATTCACTGAAAGGATCTCTGTGCTTACACAAAATTCAGTAAACAACAAAGCAATCTTGCCTTTTGTAACACCATACCAACCGTCAATGTCAAACTTAAAAAAAACTTGACGGGCAAAAACATTGCATCTTCTGCAAAATCAGCTGTTACTTCGCGCTGATATTTAAACAATCGGACACCAATTCTTACTTATAAGAAAGCAAAGTCTTAAAAAAATTACTCAGTTATAGCAAGTGCCGTTTGCGCGGTCTGTCGCCTCTTGCATTTTCTCAGAATCAAAACAACGCACTGAACATCGATGACCATATAAAAAGTATCAATTGACCATATAAAAGTAAGTTGACCATAGTAGAAATTAATATAGAATATTGACTGGTTCGGCACCCCAAAGTACATCTCCCTTTTCAACTGCCGCGTTCCGAGATTTGGACCCGCACCCTTTGGGTCGAAGCGCGTGCGTGCTGCCTTTGCGTTACTAAAGCATCTGGCTTTCCAGCGGGGTGTCTGTAAAACGAGGACCGGATAGCTGCTGGTGGCGGATGGAAAAATGCGGATAGAAAAAAATTATGAAAAATATTTTTAGAGAAATTAAAAAAAGAAAGAAATCAGAATAGAAATGTTAGGTAATGACTGAATAAAAAAAAATAAAAACGGGAATTCAAAAAAAAAAAGTACTGAAAAGAAGAAATTGTCAGCGAAATATACTGTAAAAGGCATGTTGGATGAAAATGAAACAGAAGTATGAAGAAATGCGGCAAAGTATCGACAGGAATACTACTGTTTTTTTCTGGAACTGAAGTCCATGCCCAATTTATATCAGATGTTAAACTGGTTGACAAATCCAGAACATAAACCTCTGTTTTTCTCGACAACTGGACCTCGACGCGAAAACAATAACTGGATCAAGACTAATAGCTCCCGTTATTCAACAGACTAGAGCGGTATAAGGATTGAAGAAAGTAAATACAACTCTGTTTTATGAGTAAAATGACCCTCATCAGTTAAGGTGTTTTTTCCAGAATATAGGTTATTATCAATATTGAACCACGAATTGCCAAGCTTACAAGAACCCCAGTTTACTTGCCATTCTACTCTGATTGGCTTCCACTTTGTTCCATTAGTTTGCTTATGATTAGCTTTTATTAATTTTGTTGATAAGCGCGGCAATCAAAAAAATAATTGCAAATTTTATCGTTTAACTGATTGACTCATAGTTCATAACTCATTGACACTTAACTTTCATTGTTGTTTCTTGGTTGCACGTTCCTGTTGTTATTTATCACAACTTGTTATTGTTCTTGATCACATCTTGCTGTTCTTAAACCATTAAAAAGATAATGGGCGAGGTGGTCACACCTCCTCATCCTCAACCTCAAAGCACCAGAAAACTTGAGATAGAGCTAAAAAGCTTGGAAATTTTTAGTAAAAACCTTGATCAACTCGCATACAAAAAATATTTAAACTGCCCAAGTGCTAATCAAGAGAAATTGTTTGTTTCCTGTTTATAAATACCTTTTTTGAATCTAAGATAACTCTGAAATATTTGCCCGCGTTATGTGTAAGGGCATTAAATTTGTCTAGATCATTTAAATCGCAGATCATGTAACTAAGGTTGCTTATGTTTCCAACGCAACAATTATCAATTCATAATGATGGTGAGGTTGCAAAGACTACATTGCACTGACTACATTGGGTACTGAGTAAAAACAAACAACAACATCTAAACAGCAAAAAGAGCAAATTCCAAAAGCTGATCAACATGCGGCAGTCTAGTAAGCACTATTACAGTGCTATATTAATAACTATATTCGCTAAAGGCGAGAACTGATCTTGCCTATAACTCCAGTGTTATTTGATCGGACGTCGTCCAATGCCACACATCCAATGCCACACCTCATGCCCAGGGTTTACTTGGGGAAATTTCCTGAATGTTCGCCAAGCATGGCAAAGTAGGGAATGGTAAAGAATGCAAAGTGACTGAAGGCACACAATAACAATTGTCCAAACGGTAACCTAACAACATCAACAACAACAGAAATAGTCCTGAGAATAGTAACCACTGACTGCATTTATCAGGGGATACTTCTAGATCTTAGATTATCTAAATCTACGCAAATAATTCATTGTACTTTGTGCAATCCTTGTCAGATGGAGGACAGTTGCTTTATGTCAGTCGTTATGCCAGTTTATTCTCACTTCAATGAGTTATGCCTCATTAAAGGCTTTTGATGTTAAATTTCCCACTCTTATAATTATGTCCCATATTTCAAGAATCGTTGAAGACTGTTCAATTTCATGACAGGGCATGGATTGCGATTGCAAGAACAAACCAAGCAACGTCTCCTGTGAAGGCCTTGGAGCAATACATCGCAGCTGCTCACATTTACCTTTTGTTTATAGCCTTTGCCAACCCAAGGTCAAGAGAGAAAGTTCCATGGTCATGAAATTAGCTACACCAAAACCAAGGAGTTTATTAAGGTAGCTTTTCGGGAGCTATAAGCAATAGCAATATCAATTTCTAGCAATTTCAGTTTCATAATCATTAGACTAATCTTTTATACTTATGATTGTTTTCAAATATGATTTAATGACAAATATTACCTACGATCGTAATTCAGATTAATATGATACTTATTTTCACAATGAAAACCGAACTTTTTAAAAGAAACAAGTTGTTGCGTTATTAATCTGTTAATCACTGAAACGCCTATTTTCGAATTTCAGGTTGAAGAATCAGTTAAAGTAGCCTCAGGCACGTCACGGCCATGTGCTTTAAATAATAATTGGTGGCTAATTGTCAAATTCCCCGCCAGTGATACCTACCAATCAAAGATACAAAAGAATGTTTCATCAAATGGAGATAAAAACGAGATGTTGTATTAAACATGTTTGTGACCCTACAAATACATTGAGTTGCATCAGCAAGCAACGCCAAGAAAATTAAAAAAACTGTTAGGGCTGGTGCATGCAAACTAACAGGCATGTAAGCTTCGGTTACAGTTTCGATCAAATACTTGTTAACCTTTACAGGAACCGCTGATTAACAAAGTCAGAGTAGACCGCTGAAATTAAATGAAATTCATAAAAAATACAAGCAAAAAAATTAACTTCAAGAAAGAAACTGGAAAACGCACTGGAAATTGCTTTCGTTTTCAATACCATTTAAATACCAGATTCAAATAACAGGTAACGAAAACGTTTTCTCAGACAAAAGAAACAGCTACCAGTAAATATGCAAACAAATTATTTAAAGGGTAAAAAACAACAGATGTCCAAGATCACATAGTGTACAAGCACTCCCTATACACTATTTAAAAAAAACGAAAATTTTACAAAGCATTATTTTCACTACTACTCAACCTGATAAAATAACAACTACAATACAAAACAAATACCTCTTAAATAAAATCTAAATAACTTCCCCTTCCATTATCGCCACATATCGGGGTTGCAAGTGGGAGGGAGGGGTTGCAAGTGGTTCGTTTTCCGAACCTCTGCATTATGTCACAGTATCGACAATGGTATGTCAGCCTCTTCGGCAGCATGCATAGCGCCTCCATTCCTTCAACAACACTTCTTTGTTCCATCTGCTCAGGGATCCCTAAAACCTCTGCCAGAATAGGAAGGTCGTTTTATGGACCCTTAACTCGGGCAAGCACTCGTCATTTTGCATTTCTTCTAGATCAAAAAGTGGATACTGCTCGTAAGGAATATCTAACTTAGTTGACCTATTCACATCATACAAGAATAAACACTCATCTGAAATTAAGAAATCCTCGGATGCATAGAGTAACTGTTCTCTAGTCTCCTTTAGGGATATTTTTTGCCTAGATTTTCCTATCTTGTTCAGCTTGATTCACGCCGTAGTGACGTCTTGTTGTTATTATTAAACTATTTTCATTTTCGCGGGCTCTCGCACGGACGGAGCCTGGTTTCCCCAGTCTCCGCGCGATCGAGGTCGCTGTAGCCGCCCACAAAACTGTCGTGCTAAAAGTCCCTTTTGACTCTTGGAGGGTCCACGAACGATTGTCATTTTTCCTTCAACCCTTGCTTGCCTGTTATTTAAAACTATAAAGCCTGCTTAAGTAGTTAATTTTACCTCTGTACCAGTACTTTGCTTAATGTTTTAAATTCGCCAACATTTTTATAACTGTCACTTCTGAAGATGTATGTTGTAACATACGAAACGTCAAGTTAAGTGAATTCAGTTTTGTTATGTTTATATCCGCAGTTTGTTTTCTATGTGTTTTTATACAGGGGTATACAAGGTTGTACAGGGTTATACAGGGGTAAACAGGGCTGGGTAAAAAGGGGTAAACAGGGGTATACAATGGTATACTGTGGTAAACAGGGGTATGCAGGGGTATTTATATTTAACGTTTAAATACAATCTAATAGGGGATACGTGAAGTACATTTTGCGCCCGAAAATCAGGTGGTAGGCGGTTTCAGGTTTTTCAAGCGTAGATACGTGGTTAACTATCATATAATGGTTTAACGTGCTTTAATAAGCTAAACTATTTATAGTCTTATATATGATCATGCATGGCCATACACTGGAATACGTGGCCATACACCGGCGCATATAGGGGTACACGACAATGCAAGGGCATACACGCGCATGCATGGACATACACTGGTGTACATAGGCGTACACAGTGATACATGGGCATAAACGGGCATACATGTCCATACACTGGTGTACATAAGGGTACACGATAATACATGGGCATACACGGGCATGCATGGACATACACTGGTGTACATAGGCGTACACTAGTCTACATGGGCATACACTGGTGTACATAGGCGTACACGGTAATACATGGGCATAAACTAGCATGCATGGGCATACACTGGTGTACATAGGCGTACACGGTAATACATGGGCATAAACTAGCATGCATGGGCATACACTGGTGTACATAGGCGTACACGGTAATACATGGGCATAAACAAGCATGCATGGGCGTACACTGGTGTATATAGGCGTACACGGTAATACATGGGCATAAACAAGCATGCATGGGCATACACTGGTGTACATAGGCGTACACGGTAATACATGGGCATAAACGGGCATTCATGGGCATACACTGGTGTACATATGCGTACACGGTAATACATGGGCATAAACGGGCATACATGTGCATACACTGGTGTACATAGGCGCACACGGTATAATACATGGGCATAAGCGGGCATGCATGGGCATACACTAGTGTACATAGGCGTTCACGGTAATACATGGGCATAAACGGGCATACATGTCCATACACTGGTGTACACGGGCATACACTGGTGTACATATGGGTACACGATAATACATAGGCATACACGGGCATAAATGGGTAAACATAACCATACACTAGTGTACACGGGCCTACACGGGCATACACTGGTGTACATACGGGTACACGATAATACATGGGCATACACGGGCATCCATGGACATACACTGGTGTACATAGGCATACACTAGTGTACCTGGGCGTACACAGGCATACATGGGCATACACTGGTGTACACGGGCATACATGGGCATACACTGGTGTACGTGGGCATACACGGGCATACGTGGACATACACTGGTGTACATAGGCGTACACGGTAATACACGGGCATACATAGGCATACATGTCCATACACTGGTGTACATGGGCCTACATGGACATACACTGGTGTACATAGGCATACACAATAATACATGGGCATACACGGGCATACATGGACATACACTGGTGTACATAGGCGTACACGGTAACACATGGGCATACACGGGCATACATTAACATACACTGGTGTACAAAGGCGTACACTAGTGTACACGGGCCTACATGGGCATACACTGGTGTACATAGGCGTACACGGTAATACATGGGCATAAACGGGCATACATGTTCATACACTAGTGTACACGGGCATACACTGGTGTACATAGGGGTACACGATAATACATCGGCTTAGACGGGCCTACATGGACATACACTGGTGTACATAGGCGTACACCGTAATACATGGGAATACAAAGGCATACATGTCCATACACTGGTGTACATAGGCATACACGGGAATACACGGGAATACACGGTCATACATGGCGATATACTGGCGTACATGGTAATACATGAACATATACGGGCATACATGGACGTGACACTGGTATACATAGGCGAACACGGTAATATATGGACATACACGGGCATACATGGACATACACTACTGTAGATAAAAATACACTGGGATGCACGGGCATACATGGACATACACTGTGGTACATAGGGGTACATGGTAACACATGGGGATACACGGACATACATGTCCATACATTGATGTATATAGGCGTACATGGGCATACACGGGCATACATGGACATACACTGGGGTACGTCGAACTTCACATGTGCCAAATCTAATGCAAATGAGAAAAATCTATTTTTCCCTCATTTGCATTAGATTCGGCACATGTGAACCGTTTGAACCGGGCCCTCTTGATTAATTATCCAAGGATAGAATGTTTTCGCGACAGAATTGCGTGAACCCAGTTTACGTTAAATTCCAGACTTATATATGTTGTGCCGCGTAGCACTATAAACACATACAAGTGGTGGAACAGAGAATTAACTCTGAAGTGTAAATTAAAGTGCTAATAGAAACCCATGAAAAACCCAGTGGGCGTTAGCCCTAGTAAAGGATATCAGGGAACCACACGAGGCAAAGAAAAAATTCTTATGACCTCGGTGGGAATCGAACCCACGACTTCTGTACACCACTGTATGTCCATGTAGGCCCGTGTATGCCCATGTATTATTGTGTACGCCTATGTACACCAGTGTATGTCAATGAAGGCCCGTGTATGCCCGTGTTTGCCCATGTATTATTGTGTATGCCCATATACACCGGTGTATGGCCATGTATGCCCGTGCATGCCCATGTACACCGGTGTATGGCCATGTATCTCCCTGTATGCCTATGTACCCAAGTGTAAGGCCATTTATGTCCGTGTATGGCCACGTATGTAAGTGTATGGCCATAGAAGATTGTAAGATTATAAATGGTTTAGCTTATTGAGGCACGTTAAACCAGTATATGACAGTTACACCACGTACCTACCTAGAAAGTTGAATGTTGAATAGCAAGAGCTTGGAGCGTAAAAGCAAAGTACATCATGTTGAATTTCAAAACGTTGAATATTAAAAAGTAAGCTCGAAATGTAATATTCCATTGCCTAAACCACAAAGTTGAATTGCGAAATAAGTTTGTTGAGGACACGATGTTCACATTACATTGGGTTGGGGTTGGATATCGAGAAGAAGCAAATTGCATGTTGAATTACGTGAAGTACAATGTTTAACACTTGAAACTTGGAAGTTTAATTGCAAAAAAACATATTGAATAGGAAAAAGATTCATAGCTAATAAAAACTTGAATGTCCAATCGTAAAATAAGAAAGAATACTGAAAGTACAATGTCAAATCTCAGTTTTGAATTTTGGCCCCGATGGTACGCCATACTTGTATGGAGATGAAGAACTGTTTTCTGCGGATTGCAAACGAAAATCGATTTAACTTCCATACAATTAATCAAGATCGCTTCTTCATGCTTTAAAAGGCTGAGAGGGTCACAGGGCTTGATTCGAAGTATATATTTTGACAGGATCATGGAAGATGTCCCTGTTTTCATTGAATCAAACGTTAGTCAACGGGCACTTTCGTCATCAAGAATATCGCTGAAAACATGTTCCAGACGTCAACGACATTGCAGTGTTACATCGACTCTGCTTTGTTCTCGGTCTCCTTTGGGCTTGTCACGCAACGCTCCCTGGAGGAGGAGGAGGCATTGCGTGACGAGTCCAAACGGATCACATCTTGAGTAAAGTTCTTGACTTGAGCAGCTGCCTACCTGCCTTGAATAGCATAGCGTTTGCCCGTGACCCGCATTTTGCTGTTCCTTTGTTTCCTTTAATCCAATGGAAATACTAGACGAATTGTGATAAATTAGTACTTTAGGAGCCTGAGCAGGCAAACATTTATACATCAACAAATAAAAGTGATGGACAAATGGCTTTAAAATTACATTATTTTATTAATACTTTTTACTCTAGAAATATGTATATTTCCTTTCCTACAACCATGGTTTAACAGACAAACTAACTACATATTCTTATTTTTCGTGTTTCCAGGTAAAGAACAACCTTTCACGCAAGATAACTATTCCCTTAAATTCTTTCAATGCCAAGAGATCTTAAGTTCAAATTTTAACTATACATAATAACATTAGTAAATTTCGTCTCCATACCACCACAAAAAAGTACAATAGAAGGTATTGCTAAGAAAATTTCAATTGAATGCATGAGTTGTATTTCATTCACACTGAGATTTAAGAGTAAGAACCGCCTTGTGCAGCATAACAAACAATACCACAGGAAAGTACTGCTCAGTAGCTTTAGATTGAATAGCAAACTTGGAGGATTTCATTCATAGCCGCGAAAGTTAGAGTTTCTCTGTACAGCGATGGAAAAACTTGAGGGTACTGCTTGATAGCGTTCATCAGTGTTCCCTGAACCACAGATTTGAAAATAAGAACCGCCTTTTCATGCATAATACATCGTACGACAGGAAAGTAAATGCTAAATAGCTTTATAATTTCGTCTACACTGCTATCAAAATCTTCCTCACTATGTAGAACATCAGTACGAAAGGAAAGTACCGCCATTTAAACTTTAGCGTGTAAGGATTCTGTTTTACAGACTAGACAAGTTACACACACTTCACATGACCGGATCGTTACCTACATCATGATTTCTAAAACACATAGAAAAGATGCCGTCGATTAGTACGGAATCGGCTTTCTCTAGTACTCCATAAAACCTACGTCGGCCCAAAACCTAACTACGAGAAGGTGAAATACCGGTATTCTTGATGCCTAGCGAGGTAAACTATCGCAACACTGTTTTTCCTGAAACTACTTCACCACTTAACAAACTTATCAATCTGTGATTTTCTATGTTTTTCTTTCTAAGATAATGAAATAATGCGGCCTTATTAAAACTCTTGACAGCCGTTGAATTCAGATCACTAAAGTTCTGACACAATGCCTGGCGAGGAATCCGCGTTCTGAGGGACGAACCGTTAGAAAAATTATTAGGGGGAGAGGGGGAGGGAGGGATTTCTGATTTGCATGACTTTTTTTTCGCTCAGTGCTCATGCACCATGTTTTTGTAGTGCATGACTTTTCCTTTTTTTTTTTTTTGGTCTTCTTCTTTGCACGAATTATTTTTCTTGCCCTAGTTTTACCTTGAATCAGTTGTTTTGGGGTTTTTCCCACATCCTCGCCCCTTCACTTTTCTAATGGTCGGTGCGTAAGATGTGATAAGATTGTGGAAAGAGATCGAAAAGAGAGAAAGTTGACGTTTGAAAGGAAATATTAAATGATTGAAAGAAGCTAAAGATAAGTGTCACGACTTGGCTCCTTGAGGAAGATCGCAACGTCGAGTGGGTATTCACTCTGGCTGTCAAACGGCTGACGGAACAACTGTGCGTGTTGCCAGGCAACATCCCCTTTCCCGCCAGTCAGAGTAGCCGTGAGTTTGAGGGTCTTTGAACCATTCAGCACCGACGTGACGGTTGATTCTCGACCTGTTAGAGGAAAATAAATGAAGTGTGTCAAGTTAGAAATTTGACCGATTAGATAAAGACGCTCAGAAGACCAACCACAGAAGCAAACCATAAATTATTTTCGACACTACAATGAAAACCGTTCGAAAAGCTTTTGAAATTATCTTCTAACTTTTCTAACAATTATGAGGACCTCAAAAGTTGTTACGTTTTTTGACTCTGAAACCACTTACCTCCAGAAAGAGTCTCGCTTTGACTCGCGTTGTCTCCGCTTAGTTTCCAATCCACTCGGCCAGTCTGAAATGTACTACTCGTCGCCACTATAATAATACTGTCGATCACTAGATCACAGGAACTTAAATCTACCTGCCATGAAATGAAGCCGGTTGAGGCGGATTCTGTCCTTGACAAATAGGCCTGCATGCAAAAAAAAAAAAAAATCAGACAAAAATGTCAAGTCGAGTTAATCATCTAAGGAGACACTACAAAAGATGTAGCTGTGATGTCGGTGGTCCATCACTACGTCCTAGGTTCTGTCATTATGCTCCGCGCCTAACTAATTTTCGAAAACAATACATTCCCTTATTTTCTGTCAGTGTATTCCATAAAGGCTGCTATACCAAACTGATATCAAAGAGCAACAATAATTAAGAGATTGCTACCCACCAATGAATGCAGGACTCTACTAAATTTTAGTCAGAATGACCGGGAACACAAGCTATCTTTCCAATTTGTATGAACTACAATCTTGGACAAAACTATACTTGAGAAACCTGGCCTCTTCACGTCCGAAAATCGTTCACGAAAACCTCTGGCTCAACATTATTACTACAGTAACTTCCCCCTCCCCCTTCCCCTATTCAATGTTGAATTCAGGAGGCCGCAATTCTTGGGGAAACGTTAGGCGCCACAAACAACTTTGAATTGGGGGAGGGGTGAAATCCGGTTGTTGGTGTTTTCACATAGAGGCTTTGGAGCTCAATTTTCTCAACATTTTTGTCCAAGATTGTAGTTTAGTCCTGCGATCTCTAGAAAAAAACTATAAAGTTTCTTAAAATGTCTTTTCTTGGTTTTTATATCTGATCGCAGAAATTCTTAAGAGACAGGTAAACCCATCACGGGAAAACTTCAGCGTAGTTCAAGACAGAGTGTCATACAAGCAGTCAGTCATAGAGAAAAAAAATGGGTCAGCAATGCGCACATGCGTGGCGCACCAGACCACGTGGCAGGCGCTCGACTCTCTTGGGCAAATAAATAAATCCGATCGTGCCATAATCTGGCTACACACTTCGTGTACGCCACATAAAAATCGTGTGCATATACAAGTACTTTACGTCTGAACAGCCCAGTCGATACAAAAGTTATTCACAGTTAATGACACGTACCATTTTCCAGTCCTTCTCAACTTTACGCATCATACCGCTGTACGAGGCTGCCCTTGACTGCCAGTCTGATATATCCAGCTTCCTGTCAAAGCCTCTCAGATACTTGTTTATAACACAGTTGAAGCAAAATCTTATTCTGCAAGAAAGAAACATAACAATACAGTATTGCGTTACCGAAGTAACCCCTGTCAGCAACGGATGATTTGAATTCTCTGTCAAACAGCGAATTGAAATCTGCTCTAACTATGAGGAGAAATTTTATGAAGAAATATCGTTTTTTCCGACTCGATTAATAACATACTGGTTGTGTTCATGAATGCGTAATCCGCACATTCTACCATATTTTGTTTTAGTAATCTTTTGCATGGTTCGCTACTTAATGCACATTATTGTGCCTTTTACAACTTTACATTAAAAGCAGAAAAACAACCTTTCCTTAGTGGCCATCTTGTAGGTTTCTTAAACGGTCAGATCTCTGGTTATGTCACGGGAATTTTGAATTTAATTTTGTCATTATCACTTTGCGATAAACAACATTCTTCGTCGACGAACACGGGGTCGTGTGGAAAGCTTTAATCAACGGCCGGCGTGAGAGGGAAAAATATTTGAGAAACCCAAACAGCCAAACTTTTTCGAAAATCATTTGATTATTTTGAGTTTAAGAACCTACCTTTTTTGTTTGATTTCCTCGTCAGTTGGTTTATAAATAAAAGGGTCGTGCTACGGGGAAATAAAATTGAAAACGAAAAGAAAAGAAAATAAGAAACGGCAATGAAGAGAAGTATGCTAAAACAAAAAATAAATCAGTGGCAAACATCTCAGTGTCTCAAACAAGAAACAATTAAAAACAATTACAGGCATTTTGTGCCATTTGGCACAAAGCAGTTGTGTTGAAGCAAATAACGTTTTTCCTCACTTCCCCTCAATCAGTTCGCCAAAGGTCAGGTCACTTCGCCCCCTCCCTCCGTGATTGGTCAGTAAAACTGGCGCCACTTTCTCAAACAATAAGAAGCAAAACCAAAACCAATCGAAACTTGCACGCGCGTATTTTCCCGCGCTTTGCGTCGGCTACATGTAATTGCTTTGTATTCTGATTGGTTCATTGCACTGTGAGCGTCTGCTGTGGTTGAACAAAGTAATTGGTTTGGTTTTAGTTTTAAGGGCACTCAATACAAAACCACTCTGTCACCACGATTGGCGAAAACCGTGAGGCTAACTTTTTACTTACTTTATAATCTTCCTGTTGTGGTTTTGTTTCTCCTCGTAACAGCCTCCAAGCCAAGTCACCCGAAACTCTTCCCTGAAGCTCTCCATCATGAACAGTTTTAATGGTGAAAAATTCCACCACTTCTTTTACTTGGCGCTCCAGCAAAATGTCCCGTCGCTCTTTACTTAAGTTTCTTTGACACTTGAATAAGAAACAAATGAATAAATAAGTAAAAGAGTAAGTAAACAAACAAACAAATAAATACATAAATAAACAGATAAATCAATCTACCAATCAAAAGTACAGTTGGCCGATAAAGTAATAAAACACGATCGTCCGGATGGCAAGTATTGTTTGCGTTTTCTTTCAACCAGAACGGTCTTCAGCTCTAAAATAGTTAATCAACAATAGGCCATATTCGTATTCTCGGTATTGAACTGGATCTAGCATGAAGTGAAGACTCTTGCAGGGAAATCTTTTCATATGTAAATGTATTCCCACGCAAGAGCCTCCACTTCATGCTAGATCCAGTTCAATACCGAGAATACGAATATGACCTATTACTGGACGACATTGAGCATGATAGCGAGAATTACACTGGACAAGGTTTATGTTTACGCGAGTTTCTCATGTGTGTAAAACTATTGTCTGCAAAAATGACGTCACGCTGCGTGCATGAAAACTACCCTATTGTCTGTAGGTATGACGTAACGAAAACTGTGCCAGCAGTAATCAGCCGCGTGTTTGTTAGCCTGAGTATCAGGCGTTTCTAGGGTGGGGAAGGCAAAAAGAGCGAGAAAGCAAAGGAAGAAACGCCTGACACAAAGAGCTTCTCAGAAGCCTTCCACCCCCACACAGCGCGTGTTGAATTAGCCAATCAAAATCACTTCCGGTAACTGTCATGTGTTTCAATAATATGGCGTCTGTAACTCTTGCGCTGGAAGCTTGACTTCCGGTTGACTCACGTGACGTTTCTTATTGTCTTTTGACCAATTAGCGTAACATCCAGAATCTGGATGTTGGACACAAGCGAATCAATGGCTTTGTGTCAGGCCCTTCTCCTCTTCCTTCCCCTCGTCCCCGCTTCCCCGATAGGGCCTGATACTCAGGCTACGTGTTTGTAGCCAATCAAAATTGAGATAGTGACACTAATGCATAATCTCACCTCTTCTGTCATCCCAGCCAGTGTTATTTCCAGCCACTCTTCAGGCACTAATGTTCTCGCCTTGCGAACTTCTTCGTGTTTTGCAGAGTAACGCCACGTCACATCTAACACCTGATACACAGATATTTAAGATAAAATTAATACCAACAAAACAAACCGAATGCATTTCTTTTAACTTGATTACCAACTACTCTTTTTCAGTAAATGTGACCTTTTGAGCGCCCTGCATTGACGCTCGCTTATTTGCTATTCCATTTGTTTGTTTTTCTCGTTTGTTCAAGTAAGGAAAGCATCACGATGAAATGCAGTTTTCCAGCAGTTCCCGAATTACGAGAGTACAGCGGTAAGTGATAACAAGCACGCTAGTCACACAGTCGTTTATCAGTTAAATCAAAGACTCCTGTGAGCCAGCTCATGAATGGTCAACATTACAACAACTTCATTTTCTAAAACATTATGGGCAAGAAAACTGTACATTCGTTTGTCTTTTGTGGGAGCACATCCTTTTCGGGCACACCTCTTGGTAAAAGAATCGTTTACGCGCTAATATTTTCCGTAAAATTACGCAGTTTTAATATCCCTAAAGATCCACAGGCGTCGTATGCATTAATGTAAATTACATTTGACCAAATACCCCAAACATTCGGCATGTACTAAAATCCGAAACACCGAAACGAAACCTGACCGGTACGAAACCACCGGAATGAAACCAACGGAACCACCGAAACAGTCAGAGTGAAACCAAGGAAAACAAAAGCAACCTCGTGATGGCTCTTCTAGGGACCTGTCCCTAGGTTTTTGAGTTAATGAAATCAGAAAACCTAAAAATTTAAGACAAAACTATAACTAAAGATAGTTCTGGTTTGACGTCTCGCTTGCATCGTAGTTGCTGTTGGAAACGAGCATGTTATACCACGATTGACAATAAGAACAACTGACATGAAAGAACGCGAAGGACACCATTTACCAAATTGTCCAGAGGTTAGACAGTGGTACTCCGAACATCAAATTCGAAAACAAACTTTTTATTCTAATCGTAACGTCACGTTAAGTCAAGGCAGGGTCTCTTTCGGCTGTGGTCTGAAACAAACAAGTACAGCGACAAAAACAACATATTCTTCACTTAAACTTGAAAACACTTCCTTCTCTTCTCTGATCATTTAGTCATAGCCAAAATACGTTGTACGTTCACCTTAAAACTAGCGAACTTTGTGGGCCTTCATCATGTATCCGTGACAATCAGTCTTCTCGAACTGAACACATCGTCAAATCAGTTTCGTAGGCTTGCGTGATGACTCCAGACATCGTCTGCGTGGGTGTCAGTATTTTTTGGTTGTTGCGGTGGTTTCGGTGACGCTGTTTAGGTGGTTCCATTGGTTTCGGTGGTTTCGTTTCGGTGTTTCGGGTTTTAGAACATGCCCAAACGTTTTGTTGTTTGGAACTTTGACAGACGTAAGTAATTTGAACCGGCTATGGAATACAAATATGCAAATTTGATGACAGACTTACTTGTTCATGAGAGAATGCTATAATATAGTTCAGCTTCTTTCCCCAGCCAGCCTCATACAATAGCGGTTTGTCGCACGTATTTTCACACGAATCGCAGTGAAGCCACCTCTGTTGCGCCTCTGAATACACTTCCGTCCACACGTGATCAGTCCAGTCCAGCACGTGACGAGATTCAAAGCCTATAGCGCGGCAACAGAGCGTAAAGCAATTCGCCCACTCGCCACACCTTCCTCTGCGGGTTTCTGCAGATAAGAATTAGAGGGATTTTCATCAGTTAAACTGTGTAGAGCACAGAGAAATCAGGAGAAAGTTAACATTTGCGTTGTGATTGTCACTGCATGGGACAATCTTGCTAAAAAAAAACAAAAGACTTGAGCTTAACGTCTTAAAATCATATATCTAATAACAGCGTTTTCATCTGATGCGTATTAATCGTCTTTGCGCGTCTGCGTTTATTTTGCACACAAGGGCAAAACTCATCGATACCATCAAGTTACTGAAGTTTCCTCACTAGAAACAAGGCGAATATGAAGTCTTTCTCGCATTACGCGAAGTTCTTGATAAACTAAACACACCTCAGTTAGAGCGGTTTTCATTTCAGTATCGAAAACAAAATTGTGTTTGCTTTAGTTTTGCGTTGCTTCGCTCTGTGATTGGCCAGCAAAACTTGCGCCACTTTTTCAACCAATGAGAAGCAAAACTAAAACCAATCGCGACTTGAAAGCGCGTATTTTCCCGCGCTTCACGCCGACTGCATGTAATTGTTTCGCATTCTGATTGGCGCATTGCGCCGTTTGTGTCTGCTGTGATTGGTCAGAGTAGTTTTACGACACTCAATACACCCTATGCATAAATGGCCGCCATGCCATTTTTGGCTTGGTTAAATTTTTAAAAATAAGAATGTTACCTGATTACCAGGCACTACAAAATATGTTATCTTGGGTAGTTTCAACGTTTTTTGTTAAACAGCTGTGATTGGTCAGAGTAGTTTAGACAGCTGACTTACCTAAGAGTTTAGCAGGGTGATTATATCGCGGGAATCTTGTCGCTCTTCCGCAGTTTTGGCATTTATAGCTTTCCACATTTCCAGCGCCCCACAGGGCTTCCTCAGGGGTCGGAGGGACGACACCAACCGGGAAAGTCAAAGAACCACAATAAGGACAGGGGGGTTTGTCCACCCATTTGAAAAATGTACCTGAAATAAATTTTAATAGACAAAAGTTTGAAAACTAATAATGTAACCGAAAAGAAATGCAGATTCAAAAGTTTGAGCTTATTTTTTTTACTTTCTTTTTTGCGACTATTAACCCTTTAAAACCTAAGATCAAACTTTATATTCTCATTTGTTGCCCTCACACATTTCCTATAGATGTAGTAGGGAGAAACTGTTAAAATATCAAGTAAATTCATCCTCGTGTGATCATGTCCTTAATTCTCATGACCACTCTGCTTTATAAAGCTTTGATTTTACAAGGAGAAATTTGATGCTGATCACTCTTAGGGTTTGAAGGGTCAACACAACTGACAGTGATGAGCCATCACATCTTAAAACGCTCGCACCAGTTCTTCTTACTCACGAAGGAAGTAGCTCCAAGACTCAAGATAAAAAAAATATTTTGTACCTTTGAACCACGAAAGAAGTTCTAAGATGAGACAATCTCGTTCATCCACCCCAGCCTGTCCATTTTCCTTTGTATTTTCACTGGCCTTTTTTGCTTTTTTCCTCAATTCCTCTATTGGGATAATGCTCTTTGTTCGGCGCTGCAAATTTTCATCTTCATAAAGTAGAACATGTTGTAACGAGCTCTGGAGTCTAAGAATGAAATCCCGTTCATTATCCTGGAACAAAAGTTACCAAAAACCATCACTGATAAGACTATAATAATTTTACAAAGGAAAATAATTTCTATCTGATATTAGCATAAATCTGCTAGCGTTCTATCACGAATGCCGGTCTCTGATTGGCTATGCTACTCGCTATCTATTCTGTGATAGATAGCGTGTACCGTTTGCCAACAAAATGGCGGCCGCTTCTTCGCGTTTTCAAAGTGCCTGCGGGGAGAATTTAGATAATTTACTTGTTTAGTTTTGAACGACTAGTAAATTTATACTAAAACAATTAGATTATTCGCTCTCGATTTCTACGCGTGATAGCTGATTCGGGCTGTACCCTCATCAGCTATCACGCGATAGAAATCTCGAGCTCATAATCTCATTGTTAAATATTGTTTTCAGTCGCTGGACAAAGGGAAATGAATTGGCTAATCGTTCTTGATTTTGGTTTCACCATACTTAGAGAGCCAGTTGCAACAGAGTCCAGACATAACCAGCGCACCCAACCGATCAAATCGCAAAGTAGTTATAAGTAACCTTGGCCTAGCGCAGGAAAATAGCAATGCGTGCACAGAGTGGCTTTCAATCGAGTGCTAAACAGAAATCAAAGTAACTACTCTGACCAATCACAAAAGACGAAGATAGCTCAGTGAACCAATCAGAATTTGAATTACATGCAACCGGTGCAAAGCGCGGGAAAATCCGCGCATGCAACTCGCGATTGGTTTTGGTTTTGCATCTCATTGGCTGAGAAAGTGGCACGAGTTTTGTCAACCAATCAGAGAGCAGAGAAAAGCAAAATCAAAGTAAACGCGAATTACTTTCGACACTCAATTGGCCGTTCCGAAATTCAAAAGAGAACTCGGGCGAGTTTCAAATTTTGAAGTAATCGATAAATTGACACCATCACATGACAGACAACATTGAGATAAGTCGTTTGACCAAGTTTGATTCTTTTAGATTGAACAGAGACCAAGTTATGGACATTGAAACATAGCTCAAAATCCATACAAATGTCTCTAATTTTGTGACAGCGTCCCCCAAAACCATGAGTAAATGGCGATAGTTTCCCAAAATCTCTAAGACACTGGGGACGTATGGAGCGTTTAACAATCGTTTTGTCCTATGGACATGTCAACTGTAAATCTAAGAAGTTGTTAATACCGTGGAGCTTCCAGATGGACTTGAAATGATGGAAGGCTGTGAACACCCAGATGGAGCCTCAGAGCATCCTATAGGCTGGGCTGTCTGTGGCATAGGAGCTGGTGCCGGAGTGACACTTCGACGGGTTCTCTCGTCATTTAAGGTGTCCTGGAGAATCAACATGTTCTCTAATGAATCTCCTTGAGGGCACACCAGTTGATCACCTCGCTGAAATGTTAAAAAAATATTAAAATAAAGCCAGTCTTCGACATGATACACCACGTTTAGTTAAGTTTAGTTTAGTTCAATGAATTCGCCACGGTCACGGTTACATAAGTTTCAAGGTAAGTAAATAACCGTAAGTAACTTTCTGTGATACTTACAACGGTCTGGACGTAATAATTATATCAAACACGAGAGACAGTATTTCATCGGGATATCCAAACACCGAGAAGAGAGTTGAAAATACGACGCGCAGCGGAGTATTTTTGACGGAATTCGAGGTGTTTGGATGGCCGATGAAACACTGTCTCGAGTGTTTGATATATCTTCTCAATTAAAACAAAAACTAAGGAATTAACGGAGAAGTAAAATCGTCAAAATCTATGCTAATTAAGACCGGGTATCCAAACACCCTTCACGGTTGTGATTTCCTTTGTTTTAACTTGATGAATTAGTAATGAGTTTGAGAAGTAAAAGGTATACTTGGGCCTGCGAAAGTTGCCTATTATAAGTACCTTGCATGGAATAGCTGAAAGCATATCTCTACATTTGGCAATACCTTGTTGCAGGCACTGTTGACTTGCTTTCAAACGTCCCGTGTTACCTCAACTTTGACTTTTTTTGGAAACACATGAGGGCGCTGTCTTTTTCATGAAAGGATCTAAGATATTTTCCTACTTGGCAAATGGTCTTGTACAAAGTTTTTTTTAATATTCAATTGATGAGTGGAACTGCATTCTCCAATAAACCACCCCTGACAAGAAAACAAATCTATTCCACATTTACAAGTTTTCTGACCAAAGGGAAATTAACACAACACATTCAATCTATACCAGTGAAAATGACTCTGAGCACATGTGAATGTGATTGCCTTTTTAAATAGATGATTATTTCACCATAATGCAATGTACGGTGTACACGTACCTCTTGAAAGCCCATTGTAAAGAGACATTCGACTGCTCCATTCACTGGTAGAAGACGTGACTGAAAGATCTTGTTCCCAACACGTATTGAGCGGTACTTGGGGTTATCAGGATTGTTTATAATGTTGGATGCAAACTTGAGAAGTAGCTGTGATGCATCCATGAACACTTCTGGAGAATTGTCTAGCAACTGTTCAAAACAATCCCAACTTCGTCCCGCAGCAACTCTCTTTGGATCCACAATCTGCAAGGACAACAGAAAAAAACAGTAACAAAAGACCAACTTTCATTGCCATAGAGGACTAGTGAGATATAAGGTACAAGTTGTGAATAGTAACACATGCAGAAAATGGTCAGAGCTGCAGTTGGAGCCACTGTGTGCAACACAATAAACAGTAAATTACCAAGGCATTGCTGCCCAGCAGTTTCCAAAATAGTCACATTTTAAAAGTCCGGCCCAAACTTGAGAGATGAAACCATCTCATGTCAGGTACCAAAAATCACCACAGGAAAGAACTCAGTACCCAGTAGCTTTCATTTGAATGGTCACACTTTAGGATTTAATCCACAGACTCAAAAGTTAGAACCACCTTGTGCAACATAATAAACAGCACCACGGGAAAGTACTGCTCAGTAGCTTTCATTTGAATGGTCACACTTTAGCATTTCATCCACAGACTCAAAAGTTAGAACCACCATGTACAGCATAATAAACAGGACCACAGGAAAGTACTGCTTAGTAGCTTTCATTTGAATGGTTCCACTTTAGGATTTCATCCACAGATTCAAAAGGTAGAACCACCTTGTGCAGTATGATAAACAGAACACAGGAAAGTACTGCTCAGTAGCTTTCAGTTGATAGAACACATTTCAGAATTTCATCCACAGGCTAAAACAGTTAGAAAGAGCTTCCAAAGCACAATCAAAACTGGTAATACAGCATTGCAAATGAGAATCGACTCGAGGAAGTACATGTAGTACTGTGACTACTTCTACAGTGTACTTGTTTCATAATGCAGAACTGGAAGACAACACCTTAGAGAAGTGTGGGTCATAAAAAGCTGAAGTTATCACCTTTTGTATCTGGTATCTCATTACTTAATCAAGCAAATAATTTATACCGCAATGTCCACAGCACCACCAATCCACTGGTTGATTCTGTCTTCCAATCCTTTGGGGTCAGCTCCTTTAAGTTCATCCACTTTACTTCTGTTTTTGTAAAAGAAAAAGGTTGGCATGACTCTGATTCCATTTAGAGCAGCTGTCATCTGTACACAAAAATGAAAACATTGAAATTAAGAATAAAGAAGATGTTGATTAAAAATCATTATAATTATGCAGATGTTTGGTCAATCAGTTGTGGCAGCAACAATCTGAACATCGATGGTTAAAGCCATCTCCCTGCTGTTGTATTCCAACTTCTTTTGGTGAGAAATTCTTCTCCTTTTTGTAGACAGCACATAGAGTCTAAGAACATGCAGTTTCAAGGTTGAGCAATTTCCATTGCCTTGACAATGATGTCATCATCTTCACTGGAAATAGGAAGCTTCAGCAAATTAGAAGCTCTTGTTATAAACAAATGTTACAATGATGAATGCAGCAGGTCAAGTGAATATTGTACATGACAGCATGCAAAGCAGGGCAGAGCATACAAAGTAGAGTTTCTTTATTGCCATCTAACTCCTAATGTCCCATTTATCCAAGCTCTCAATGCCATGTCATCATTTCCCCATTCATTACCGAAAGTAAAGAAACTGTAACTACAGCGCAACACAATGATAATTGTGTCAAAATGCAAACAAGGTTAAGGCATCCACAAGAAGGAGAAGGAGTATGGGTCAACTGGATAGCAAAGTTGTCTAAGAGAAACGCATGTAGAATTAAGTCCTCACCTTACACTGATCAACATCTACTGACAGAAAAATGGCAGCAGAATACTTGATACTCAGGCTGGCAAAAATGGGGGACATCTGGCGACATGGACCACACCTAAAGACAAAACAACAGATCAAGCCCAAGTCACATGAAAGCTGATCAGTTCACCACTAAGATTTAAAGTTTCCAAGCAATTCTAAGGAAAACTTTAGTCAATTAACAATTAAATTAGAATTACAATTAGCCCCAATTCTATAGGCATAATTGTATTTAAAACATCTAGAAAATAGGTGTAGTACATGTATACAATCTTTGATCTAATATTCCTGGCCAGTCCTTTGTCAAAATGGTAACTGAAAGTTGAAACCAGCAAGTTTGATAAAACATTAACAACTAAAGTTTACAAGCTACAGTAGTATTTAAACCTTTTTCTTGGAAAATCTTACATACTATAATTTAGTAATTTTTATGCCAGTTAATTTAACGTGGTACAGTGTAGGTGACCAACTTGAAAGCCTTAGTTACTTTCGTCACTGCACACAATTTAAATTTTATCACAGTTGTCTGTACTTTTTCTGTTGTTTTACTCTGTAGTGTATTATTAATTTTTTACACTAAATAGTACAAAAACAATACAAATCTGAAATCTAATTAGCTCAGTTGGTAGAGTACCAGACTATCGTGCGGAAGGTTGCAGGTTCAAACTCTGGCCAGACCAAAACTCAGGGTCTTTAAATTAATAACTGCTGAGAAAGTGCTGCCTTTGTAATAACATCTACAGACGGTTTGACTAGTCTTCTCGGATAAGGACGATAAACCATCTCAAAATGCTTGTTCCTGGTAATCTGTGGGACGTTAAAGAACTCACAGACTGTTCAAAAAGAGTAGGGGACATAGTCCCCAGTGTGGTGATCTCCTGCATGGGTCGGGTTGGTCAGGTGAGATCAAATACGGACTGAAATTTGTGGCAGCCAGAGGCGCCTTTACTAGCTGACGTCTGATCTCACTACACAGAGGTCCCTGTAATTCAGAGCTTGCTCCGCGAGATGGTTAATAAAACACAGTTATCTTGGACATGGGATCTATAACTTACATGTATGATTCTTATGATTTTACAATGTACATACTTTCATTGGGAGATGATAACTTTTGCCCTTGCAGAAAAAATTAAGGGAAATACTACTCTCTGGTCTAAAGGCATTACAAACACAGATCTATACATGTATGTTGTATTGCAAAAATAGCTGACTCATCATGAACACACACTTGCTGTCACAAGTCACACTGTAGTAAAACTTTGGCTAATGGCACCTCAGGCTAACAGAGACAGGAAACAATAATTATTCCCACCCACATAAACCCTTATCAAAAGTATTGATTTAATTTTTTGACCTTTTACCAAGGGTTATGCTCTAGTGTAAATATTATCAGAGGGGGGCATTGAAATTGGAGGAAGTGTTCTGTCAAATAAAATACTGTACTCAGAATGACACAGCAGTTGGCATAAGGTAGAGTTTTAGTTACTTGTACAGATAAGTACATACATGTTTAATGCCTAACATCATGCATTAAAGGAAACCTTTGATATTAAGATTATTTCCTGAGAAAATGGACCACTTGAATAATGTGGGTGGACAGGAAATGAGACATCACATTGGAAAAATAAGGACTTACAGCAGAGTATGAACTAACCAATCATGTGATCATCAAGCTAGATAAGGTTATTGTGATTCTGATTAAATATAAAATTAAAAATTAAAAAGCCTGTTCATCACTATTAAGCAAAGCTCATGGTAATAATTGTGTATACTGCTCATGCCAGAAAATTTAAAATGAACCTTTTTATGAGGTTTTAAAAAATGTTGGAAGAATTGTACATGCTCTGACTGGTAGACTCAAATTCCTTATACCTCTATAACGCACACATACTGTACACCATACATCATGGGTAATACTCTTTCCTTAAAAATATTTTAAACATAAAGACAAAATTTGGCGGTTGGATTATCAACAAATTTCACCGACAGACTTCTGGTATAAAAGCTTGAGCAAATCTCCATGATATTTTATAAAATAAATTTAAAAAAATTTGTTCCTCATACATTGTTGAATAATGTTTAAGCAATAGGCAATCCACTTGGTCAATGAGTGACCAATAACTAATTTCTCCTTACAATATCATAACACTGTCAAACAGACAGGTGATGAGAATAAAGAAAATAATCAACTACGGGGTATTGTTTGATTTAATACCAAATTATCAGAACTAAAATTATAAGTAATGTTCGGCAGTAAAAGTCCTCCCCTGGCATTTACAAATTAGCTGTTATATTTTCACAAGAAAAACTTTAATGGCAAAAACAAAAATAGAAGATTTGTCAAAGTTGTTGCTATACATCCCAACTCAAGTGATGTTGGAATAATGAGTGAAACAATGTAACAAACCTACAGTATTTGTACAAGTTTGTTTCAACAACAAAAAACATTGCATACATTGCAATGATTGTGTGCTCATCTCCTTCACTGTCTTTTTCTTTGTCTTGGTTACTCAATATAAAAGATTGATTTGGATAATGAATGTCACTGGATGTTTGGTATGTAGCATCAAAATTGTCATAGTTAAAAATATATACACTGTAACAAATATATATTGTATAGCAATACCATACATCCCTGTACACTGTGCATCAAAACATATCATGAAAATACACATGTACTTATCATCAAATACAATCATGACTTTGCATAAGATTTTGGTTCAATTTTTAGCCATCTATTCATGTGAAATGACATCACACAAATTATTAATTTGTTTCAACTTCTGGTTTTAATTATTCATATCACAGATACAATGTTTTTACTGAAAAACTTCCTCCCCACTGATACACTGTACGTGTCCAACGAAACATAAACCTTGCCATTCCCTCGAATTACATATACGATTCGGTGGTACGTGATGTAAAATTTTAATTAATTTAAGGGCAAATTATGTAACAAATTCAAACAAGTGTGTCACTGTCAATAAAACAAGACTTCATACGCTGTTACTATTAGTTTCAAAGCTATATTTATCTCCTAAACATTTTACTACTCAGGTATAAACTCCATTTAACCTTACTGATCTTGTATTTTTTTAGTCGGAAGATAAAGTTGGCGCGATCATTCATTCAAGTCCGAATTATTGTGTAGAAGCCTTTAAAATTAAGCTGTTAAATTACATAAGCCCTATTAGCTTGCTTTCCCGTTTTGTTTGTTTTGAAAACTTAGCGAAACGAAAGTTTGTCAGTAAAGTATTGTGGATTGATACTTCTAGCAATCAAAGATTAAAAACAAAACTCACCAAGAAGCTGTGAAATCAACCACAACTAGTCTATTGCCCGCCAAGTCGATGTGCTGCTGAAGTTTGCTGTCTTCCTCGATAACAATCGCATTTCCGTGACCAGGGGACGCCATGTTTAGTGGTCAGCGACAATTTACCATGAAAACATACAGCGGGGTCTTTAAACCGCAGAATTCAAAATGTTTAAGACACCAGAACCTTCCGCTTCTGTCAGGAGAGGTGGGTAGTCTTTCAGAACTGAGAGAGCACAGACAAAAGACGATTTTACGCCGACTCTCTCTACAAAGAGACGGGGCAACCGGAACTTGAGCCAGCGGTCTGATGAGTAATCGGCGAATGGTCTAAAATAAGTCATTGCGTTATTCTGTGTCATGTAATGATCCCTAAACTGTCCAATGCAAGTCATGTTTACAGTTTGGAGATTTACAGTTTTTAATTTGATTGTTTATTTAGTTGTGTGTTACGCGTAAGTTCATGATTTTCTGGGCATACATTTTTCAGTTTTCTAAGACTGCTGTACATGTGTAGTAAATCAATATACGATCCATCGTTAAAAGGGATAAAATTGAGTAACGAACCACGACTTCAATCTTGTTTTAATTATTAGTTAGCCACTGGGTTGAAAACCAGAGGTTAATGAACCACAAAGGGAATCTAAAGCCCTTAGGGCTAACCTTCGAAACCTGTCGTTTTTGCATCTCTTAAAACTCAGCATTTAACATTCGTTTTCACACCCGTAGCGATGCGCGCAGTTCTGCAGTTTCTAAAGGTAACTCATCTCGTCCCAATCTTGTAACTTAAGAGCTCACGTGGCACCAAATATGTAAGTTGTTTTATATCGCAGTTTAAATCTTGTGAGGTGTGATGACGTCAAACTTACTTCCGGATGGTCGAAGGGTTCACGAAATTGCGCCACCTGAAAGGACAAAGATCATTAACTTTTCTGTGCATCACTTGAAGATTAAATTAAGCCATAGTAAGAAATATTTCTGTCAGAGTCAAATTTTCGAGACAAGAATTTCAGGTCAGCATCCAATCCTCACAGGGCAGTTTATGAAATTCAGAATCTCTTTTTTGTGACAGTTTTGAAATTTCAATTACCATTCAACTTCGGACGAAAGAACTAATTTGTTTCTGCTTCTACTCGTGCGCAGTTAAAACACAGAAGTAAGAGCCGTAACGAGGATATCACTACAGGGTGCTAACGTAATTGAAAAGACAGAAAAGGTTAAATAACAAATGCAACAATCCAACTTTGGAACTACAGTATAAAACACATAAAGAGCGTTCTTAAAACTGCGCTGATCTGAAAGAAATCCTAACAATTCCGCGCAAGACAAAAGAGTGGTAACTCGCATGTCAGATTGACTAAAATTGCTTCGTGGTATGCTGCCACTCAAAAATTTTCTTTTCTTGCATACTTTAAGACTGAGACAAAGCCTTTCATTTAGTGCTCCCTCCCCCGATTCTTTTCTGTGAAGTGTGAAAATCAGTGGTATCAACATATTTAAAATTCGTCATTCGTCATTCATTCATTTGCATTGCCACGAAATAAAATCTGAATTTCTTTGCTGACTTTTGGCAGACATACAACAGGTCAAACAGTTTTTAAACCATTAGGTGACGTCTCGTTGTTATGTTCATGAATAATGTCAATCAAAAGCAAGTGGCATTGTCCCTAAAAAATGCAATAGCACTCAAATCGATTGCTTGTTGAAGAGTTTTCTAGCCTGTTTACGATTGACTTAAGATCCCGAGCTTTATTCAGATTTCTTAATCATCTTCTGCAGTTTGACGTATTTACGTGAATCGAGAAAGTATTTGGAAAAGTTGGCTATAAATGGCAAGATCTTCTGTCATTCTCCGTGTCGATACCGCTGCATGGATTTCCAAAACATTTCCGTTACGATATTCTAACTCAGTTTAGTCACGATACAAAAATCTATACGAACTTATCTTTGGGAAGAAGGATTCTTGGTTGCGCTTACTACTAGAATTTTACAATGACATCACAAGCGGAAGAACAGGTTCAAACCCCTACCGAGCTGCTACTGGCCTTGAAAGCAGAAATGGTAAGTCCAAATGAAACATGAGAATTTAACTCAAAAGTATTGATCTTTTTCGGTAGTCTTTATAGTATTGGAGCAGATTACATGGTAATAAAGCGAGCAAGCAAATACGGTTGGAATCGGCTTTGCTGCTTTAGAGTGTCAAATTACATCTCGAAAATTATGATAGTTTCGAAAACTCTATAACAGTTTGTAAAATTTGGCGGTGAGCATTGAAACTTCCTAGTTATCGATGATGTAAGGAACAACACTCAACGTAACATATAACTGAACTTCATTTCATCACCGATTAATGATGGCAAATTAAACTTGGCTTTAATGGTTTTATCTCGACAAATACCGCGTCTGTTTCCGTCTATTAGGACAGTTGTGTGTCAAAACAGGGCTTAGCTTATAAATCGGTTCTGTTTAGTTGTTCAAATCTTACCGGAATTCAAACATAATTTGCATTTTCATGTAAACAGTGAAAGCGTATTTTCATATTCCGCCAAAAATCGTCTAAAATCAAACATTTCAGCGATGATTTCCGCACGTTGATTGTTTCATTTCATGTCACAACTTGCGATGAAGCTTGAAGATCTACATAAAACTTCGACTATGCTTTTAAATTTGAAATAAACGTAACACTGGGGCAACCACGACATACATACTAAACATTTTTTACGGCTTACAAAGGAAAGCCCACAGTGAGACGCAATTTGAATGGTGTTCAAGTCCTGCCTTTAAGTTGTTTTCTGGCATGCAGTTAACCGGTGTGAAATTTTGACCATCCAGTTAATATTGTTGTAAAAATGTTTCTGCGTGCGATTTTGCACGTTGAGGAAACCTGATAAACACTCACTATACAAATTAAATGAAAAATCTTTTATTGTCAATTTGAAAGGTCCTGGCTTCCACTTGAGCGATAATCACAAGTGCACAAAAGAATCACGTGCGAGTCAACATAAAGCAAACAGCACAATAATAAAACGTTGTTTTTCCTTTTGATGTGCTGGAACACGTGCTTATTTCAGAAGTAAATTAGCTAACATTTCAGAAGGGCTTCTCCTCAAGGCAGGTTCTCCAAACGTGTGTATAAGAGTGGCTTTGTTCTTGGATGCTTCGTAGCGCGAGCGCATTATGGTAAACTACAGTATTTGGCCTGTGCTTACCACATTTCATAAGTAAGATCCGGGCTTAAGACTTCAAATTATAAGACGATTTCAGGGAAAGAAAAGAAAATGGCATTTTCCAAATTTAAAATGTCAAAAAGGAGGTGGTCACAAGCTTTTATTCCAAGGCCATATATCCCTTCAGCTTTCACTTTTACTCCATTTTTTGCACAGTGGAAAAATTGTAATAAACAAAGCAGCTAAGATGTCACCTGAGTCACCTTCCAGTACATTTTAACTTGCCTAGTTCCTAGGCCTCTCTCTAAACGAATTGATCGCGAGGGCCTGGGAGAAAGCCATACAGGAACAGGCAATATTTTAACGAGTTTATATACGAGTGCCAAACATTAAACAAACACGTGGACAAGCACAAGGCCAATTTTGAGGAAGTGGTTTTTGTACAGAAAGTTGCCAGACTAGACAGCACAAACCTCCCATGATTATAAAGTTTCAGCCACCATAAATTATATGGAAATTCTCTTAAAAAGGAAGTCACGTGACATCAGAGGATGGTAGTCCAATGGCTGCAGCCCGCAACAAAAAGTCATACAAATATTCTTTAGACCTCCAAGTGAACAAGGATTTACGAAGATTCTTTGAAGATAGTAAGAAATCAGTTAATCAGTTGGTATTCGAAGTAAGTGAAATTTCCTAGTTTTTGCATGATTCATCAACAATGTAGTTTTTAGAAATGCCATGGTAATCTCAAATGTAATAGGCCATATTCGTATTCTCGGTATTGAACTGGATCTAGCATGAAGTGGAGGCTCTTGCAGGGGAATACATTTACATATGAAAATATTCCCCCGCAAGAGCCTCCACTTCATGCTAGATCCAGTTCAATACCGAGAATACGAAAATGGCCTATTGAGTGAGAAGACGACGGTGCTGTTTAGTTTTTATGGTAATCACATCCCTTAAGGCCACGTAAGGGTGACTCAGTCCCAGGAGACAATGGTTATCCCGTATCACCCCGCTACGATACCCTACTATTCCTCGCTATAAGGCTCCCTCGTACCTTGTACTCTCTCCTATTACATTTCAAAGAAGGCTTTGTAAAGGGTAATGCATCCCTTTTACTAAAATCGTCAGCATCTTAGTAACCAGTATGCCAACGAGAATAGCTTAAAAAGCAGTACTTCAGTGGAAGTTGTAGCTCACGTTGTTGTGGTTTTGGGCTGTTTTATCCTTGGGGTGTTTCGGTAAGTTTGCCGGTCTAACGGTGCGGGATTAACCTTGCGTTTTTAATTGCCTTCTGGTATCTTTTTGGTCTTGATTTATGACTTTTGCTTTATATTTGTTTCGAGGAATTGAGGTTTTCATCACCTCACATTCCTCTCCCCTCACCCTCCCCCCCCCCCCCCTTCTCTCTGGCTGGATAAAAATATGTCTATATATACAGGGGCACAAAACGAAGCTGTTCCTCACTTTATCTGTACCCCGAGGTATTGTGCTGGCTGGCAAAATATCAGTTATATCTCGGAGTTGGTTATCTAATTTGTTTCTGCTGATGGTTTCGGTTGGTAATTACTGAAGTGTGGTAGCAGTTTGAGTGTTGCTGGCTGGCGAAATCTGGATTGGTGTGAGAAATTTGGTGTCTCCTTCCCCCCCTCCCCCCCCCCCCCTAATGAAGGCGTGATTGGAGGCCTTTTGCCACGCCTATTTAGGGTTACGACATATGGAATTGTCTTTTTTGTTGTTGTGCAGGCTGCTCAATTTGCACCTGGCTGAGAAACCAACCAATTTCATCTAGCTGGCTGGGAAATATCTTGTGTGTCTTGCTGGCAAAAAGGAACAGATATTTTTTTTCCCAGCAATATTACAAAACACCTGAAAATGCCTGAATAACATTTAGTTTTATGAACTGGGGTATAATAATACATTTTTCAACAAATTGGTTGTTTTGTGACCCTGTATATATATACACGCTTATCTGCAAGATCTATGCAAGGTGTTGTTTCACCGGCATGGAAAATGGCCAGTTCCATCCTTCAGCCTTGTGTAAATGATTGCAAAAACTTTCCACATCTCATTTCAATTAAGGGGCGTTTAAGGTGAAATTCTGAGAAAATTGGGTGAATTGAGATTGAAAGAAAGAAAGAAAGGAACATAAGGGTATACACATTAATCAGTGAGTCCGCTAACGGGGTCAGCGGCACCTTGTTGTGGTGGCGGAGTGTCTGGCCTTCGTCTACAAGTACTAATATTATTCACTTCAAATTTCAATTTTCAACCACCTTCAAATCCAGGAGTTCAAACCCAATATTTTCCCATTTTCCATAATTTCCAACATTCCCCCGAACAACTCTTCTTCCTTCCAAACATTCCAAAAATCATCCAAAAATTCTCAAACTTTGCTGTACCAAGGACTCCAACCTCATAATGCCATTTTTCGGGAAAATGCTAACATACAAACGGAAAACAAGGCATTTACCTATGTTCTTCAACCTTCCACTATTTCAGTAAACAAGTATATCGGTTGCGTTGCTCCTAACGTTTTTGGAACCCTCTTTTGTCTTGACATTCTCTGATCCTCATTTTTTCCATTAACAGAAGTCTCTAAAAGCAGAGGAGAAGTCTGTGAAAGCGCAGCTCATTTCGCTTAACGAACAGTTCCAGTTACTGGTAAAATCTGCTGCTGAAGTATACCCAGAAATACTAGATGAAGATTTCTCAAACAAAGTTACCGCCAGAAAACAACGGCCGAAATCTTCATACAGACCACTCAGAGAGGCTGACGACGATGCTTTCACGCCGGGCAGTACCACAAGACTACCAAGTTTTTCCAGGGGAAGTTCTAGATCACGTGAATCTCCGCACAGGAAACTCACGTTCGATTCGCAGCGATATCCACGACGCTATGCGAGACACAACAGTGACGAAGCGGTGGCAAAGATTCAAGAACAGTTTCAGAATAATGTAAATGCTGCGTCGGGAATCGATGCTAGGAAAATACGAAGCTCTCTGCCAAATTCTCCTACCGAGGAAACGCTGCCAGACAAGAGCCCGGAAACCTCCGACGAGGAGAGAAGGCGAAAACTCAAGAAAAAAATGATCGAGTCTAGAAAAGTTGATGTAGTAAACTTAGGCTTGTTTTGATCTAAAGTTGTTAATTGTATTTCGCCCAGTTGTAGTCTTTCGCCAAACGCCCTTTGGGGTTGTCAGACGTCGACAATTCCATTTAATAAATATCTGGAAACGAGACTAATTGCGAACCAAGTTCGCAGGGATATGCACGCGGTAGTACCACGCGAATTTTCCCGGAGACCGGTGACGAGGTTAATCAACTTTTCTCTTGTTACCAACCTCGTCCCCAGGGCGCTAAAGCCAGGGAAAAGCGCCCTGGGGACGAGGTTGCATTATTGGCCAATTTGTAAAACAATTTCTTGGGTAGCCCTGGTCAGAGTATATGCACTGTAATCCCCATGGTATTAACGAACGCTTTCAAAGTGCTTATAAAGTAAAAAGTTGTTTGCTTATTTGAAAGGCCTTTCAAAGTGAGTAAGAATGGCACTTTCCTTTTTGAAAGATCTTCTTTTATTCTTGAAATATTAAAGTTTTTGCTTAAAAATTAATGACGTCCTCGGTACAGTGGTTCAAGTAAGAAGTTAAATCACAAAATTGACAATATCTCTGGAAATATTTCAGTGATGCCATTCAAACTTGGCACCTGTAACGTATGTCAGTTAAAACACAAAATGACACCTACTGTGATGTTGTCATGGCAACTCTCTAGGTCTCAGGCTTTGGTTGCCATGAATCAAACATCTCCAATTTTGAACAGATGAGAAGTGACAGATGGTCTTACTTGAAACACACGTGATGCCCATAGACCACTTTCATAATGGCCGCCGATAATATTATTCTTTTGTATCTATGTTAATTAGACTTACTGGCCTCATTTTAGCCAAAAAATTCTTTTGTATTTTGCACATAGCAGCGAGGTTAGAAAGGCTTATCAGCATTAAAACAAAAGAATATTTTATTTGGCCGCCATTATGAAAGAGGTCTATATTACCTTAGTTCTCTTAACCACTTCATCACAGGTGAACAATGCTTTTAAGCATGTCTTAATTAAAATTAGTATAGGAAGTCGCACGACTTCGAGAACAATTCGGTATCATTACGTACGAGTGATTTTGAAAGTTCTCAAAATTTAAGAACTTTCAAAATCACGAGTATATATTAATCCTGAATTGTACGAGAAGGTCGTGCGATTTTCTATTTATAGTACATTCAACAAAATTACGAACTTACGCGCCGTTGTCATGGAAACTTAGTAGGTACTCCTACGGAGTACTATTTGGGATTAATTGTACAGCTCTCGACCAATCAGAATTGAGTAATTTTGTTGAGTGTACTATAAAGACAAAAACGTGGACGGTGAATCTCGGGAAGCAGAACCGTTGCCACGGTAACAGCACAGTGGGTGTCATTTTGTGTCTCACCTGACGTACATTACTGGTGCCAAGTTTGAGTGGCATCACTCAAACATTTTCAGTGATATTATAAATTTTGTGATTTAACTTCTTACTTGAAGCAAAAACTTTTAAGAGGTAGAATACAAATAAGGTAATATCTAATTTACAATATCATTTTCTCCTTTTGTAACATATTTAGATAAGTTAAAAATAAAAATAATGAATCATTGAATCAAGAGGGCACTCAAAAAGTGCTTATTAAGATTTATTAATTAAAAGAATATAGCTTAATTTTCGTAGCCGTGTTTCGTTTGTCACGAGAATTCAAAATTGTCCGAATCCTCGTTAAGAGTTGAAACTCGAGCTTCACTCATGAACACGTCAGCCTTGCGCTGTCAGCACTTAACAAAAAGGAGATTTGTTGATGTAGTTTGGGTGAACACCTCAACTCGTGCCATGCGTCTGCATTCTACATGTTGGTTGCAATCTCTACTGAGGGTCCCCTATACCCCTTCGGAAAATGCATTCACGTAAAAATATTGAGACATTTCACGCGTCACGGATAATTCCCAAAATTCGTTCACGTTCACGATAAAGCAAATATCAGCAATCACGAATCACGAATGAACAAATAAACCTAAATCACGTTTCACGAGAAAAGTATAGGGGACCCTCTCTACTGTGGAGAGCTTAATAAAGGCCGGTGACACAAAGAAAGTTCTCTTTTTAACCATTTATAAAGCAATTATAACAGTATTGCCAATAATAAACAATATTGCTCAAGATTAAAAGTCCATCTGTTCCATTTAATAAGTTTTTTGAGTTTCATGCCGATTAGGACTGGCCTAACGAAACGCATCCGGCCTAACACTTTCGCCATTATGACCTTTATACTGTTTGTATATACCTCAAGAACACTTAATCACCGCAACATTGTACGCTCCATTAACGTACGATTGAATTGCGGCAGGTAAAAGGAGAACAGACGACTTTGTGAATACTTTGAACAAGAAATCTTGACAAGTTCTTCCGTTCTTCGTTGAGTGGTTTTTGGTTGTCCTTCTCGAGAAAATCACTCCAATCTTGGTTTCTTCGCACAAGGTAAAAAATAAACGATTAGCGTATTCAAGTATAGAATCAAAGCTCGTTTTTCGCTCCAACAAAAAGAATAGAATACAGCCGCTGAGAGAATATGTACTGTAATCAATGAACCATTGTCAGCCATATGTAATAAAAAGCCATTACCACTGTAAGCGTGCTCAGGAGCACTCTTCGAAAAGCCCTCAACACTGCTCAAGGGTTTGCTGAGAGTTCCCGCCCAAGTGGTAATTAAATTAATATCATTTTGTCACTAAGGCAAGTTTTCGCACAGCCACATATACATATTTTATGATTCAAACTCTATTTGTTTTTGGAACAGGGTTGGCATAACAGTGATGCATGTATAATTAATGCACCGGGCTCTGTCATGGTGGGGAAATCTTTCCCTGAAACTTAGCATAAAATTAAATGTCTCACGCCAACGGTTTCAAAGAACAGGAATTCGACAAGAGTTTTCACGGGTTTCTGTTTGAAAAATTAGAGGCTTGGACCGCAGTTTTGTTCATACTGAGCTTTATCCGCAGAAAAAAAAACATTAAAGAACACTTACGAGTTTAATTTAATTTCCGAGGGTCTGGATTAACAATTTGCGATTTTGTTTTCGATTTTTATCTGCAGCCTTGATTGTATCATATACGGCTAAAATAAGACATACAGATTGTGCCTTAGTTTTATTGTGCGTCAACTCCTGAAACTGTCATTATTCAGGTTGAAGTAGCTCAGTAATGATGGTGCAGTATTAGGATTGCTTTCTCTGTTGTGCCAATCACTGTAACTAGCACCCGTTTGTACACCCTTGGTAAGTGAGAAAGAAGTTGTTGTTCAAGACATATTGCGTGCAACATTTCTGACAATAGCATGGCAAAGTAGTTCACAATCGTGGGGGCTAGGAGGTGATAACAGCTTCACCCTCCAGTTATCTCAATCTTAACTCCCACGAAGAGAGGGCGGGTGGGCGGGGGAGTGGAAGTTGACACTCTGTGAGTGGTGAGGTGGGAAGCGCGTAAGATGTCATAACTGAAGGGCGTCGTTTGCGGAGTAGTATACCCTGCAGTGTTGTCTCCTTAAACGACGTCAAACAGTGCTTCCTTTAACCCTATGATCAGTGTCATGTATGGACCTCTTCCTCGTGTTTCACCTCCCTTCGCACTTTGTTACGCAGAGAACACGAGCCTCACACGAACCTCACACGAACCTCGTGTGTTTCAAATGGCTGGATTTCAATAAAGTTTCTTTAAAGGTTAGAAACTGGAGTGCCACTGTACAAGGCAGAAACGCCTGTGTTTGGTTAGGCGATCACAGGATACCCAGTATGAAGTGATAAGGCCGGCATATAACTATTCCCTCCCCTCCCCTCCCCCCCCCCCCCCCATCTTCTTTCATCATAAGTGGGAGAATCGGCATGATGTTTCTCATGGGAAGATGAATTGGACGCCAGTCTATCAACGGATAACCAGCATGAACTGAAATTAAATCAATACATCTGCTGATCTCCTCGAATCAGGAGATGCCAATATTACCAATTTGCCTCCAGTTTATATATAGCTCTAATGGAGAAGATAAGCTAAACTACAGAATACAGGGCCACTTATTTACATACCCATTTAAAAACCCATTTAAAAACCTGTGTAGTGAAAATTTGGTGTCCACCAAAACAACTAGACAGCCGAGGCTGGGCCTCTGTGGGAAAACTTTCGCGTTTTTGATATTTTCATTCTTCTTAATGCCGACGATTGCCTAACAGAATGTAACGAATCAAGTAAACAAGCCTATATGTGAATATGATGAAAAGACCTTGATGGAGATCTTTCAATTGCTTTATGACTAAGCATTCCACTTAGTTTCTTAGCAACTTTAATACATATACAAACAAAATGCAATCTAAAAAGATACACATAAATGTAAAACCTCTGAAACAGCTAGTAAAAATACTTGAATATAGAATTCTTTGCTTCCCATATGACGTCTTAGACATGAAATTTCCATTAGGCGAAAGACACGCCAAGATACCATGCGATCGGCAGTTGAAACTGATAAACCAAACAATGTGAAGAACGACTTCCGATCCACAGAAAAAACACTCCGTAATGTTTATTAAGAACTTACGGTGTTTAAGAAAAATTAAAATTTTATTTCTCACTTCTTGAAACTTCTGTTTGTTCTCAGTTATTCTTTTGCCTTAAGGACATTCAGACCTTTCTGGATGTTTACTAAGCCCCCATGGCCAAAATCTGTTTTTCATACGGTTCGGTCAACCGCTCTGCTAACGGCTTTCGAATTTAAAAAGTAGCTGAAAATTGGTACCTTGAAAGAAATTAAAGTTTACTCTCATTTGCCCTTAACGTTTTCACGATATGATGAGTATATATTCAGGAAAACCTCATGGAATTTTTAATTTTCGGCATGTCGCATCCAAACAGCTCGGATTAACGAGAACAATTTCCCAAATCTTTCCCCTTCTTTTAAGAATCTATATCGTACCTTAGTTTAGTTTGCGTTCTCCTTTGCTGAAGAGCAAGTTTTTGTTACGCAAATTCGGTCTGTTTTTGGATTTCGTCTTCATTTATGGGTCATTCGACCCCAAAATAGGAATTTCGATATTGGCCTTGAAATGTTCGGCTGATGATGTCATCACATCACGTATTGTTGTGAACTCGTCACATCTTGCAGAGATCCGGTACAAAACCAATGTTTTGCATCACAAAGGTTCTAGCAACCTTTTGGCGCAGCAGGGCCCAAATTAAATTCTCTTTCACGGAAAGAGGAAGAGGCACATCATAGATTTCGATCCAGCCTTGTGTGAAAACAAAACAACATTACGCAGAATGCCAAGCAAACCCTCCAGGGACACGCATTAGGGAAATTTTGATTGGAGCGCTTTATAAGCGAAGTTGCACACGTTCAAGAATATCAACAAACAACCTAAAGAACACGAGTTTTAACATCGCCTAACGAGCGAAAGGAACATGTCGGCGGAGCCACAAACGTCGATAGGGATGTTAAACAACAGGAGTAAAACAGAACCATCACCCTCGAACGAGCCACAAGTTCCTCCCGCGAATCCCGAACCTTTACCCGACTGGGACGTCGCGCTCGAGGAATGGAAAGGTTTGTGGCAACTACATTTCGTGGGATTTGGGGTCCTTTTTCTTGCGATGGCAGTGTTTTCTTGTTTTTGCGTGGTACGCATCAAGCGCAGGTCGAAAGGAATGACACTCGGTAATTACTTTCTCAGTGTTTGCTTGATGCTGATGCTGTTTAGTTTCTCAAGAACGCTGTTCCTTATCCTCGATCCTTACGAATCGCACACAGTTTTAAATCTTCCGGTGATAGCGGTCCGGATTCTGTTTGCGATCGGTTACCCTTGTTTGACATCAGCGTTGTCGCTCATTCATTTTGCCTTCCTCGAAGTAAACAAACTCAGGATGATCTCACGTCGGCTACAAAATATCAAGTTTCTAGTCTCCGTAATTGCGACGCATTTTGTCTTCGTTTTCATCGTGTACATTTTGATAACACTTGCCCCGAAGTTGGCTCGCTTGCTCATATTGTGTCAAACAATCCTTATTGCATGGTGGCTGGTTCTGGCTATGTGTTTTCTCTACAGCGCGTGGAAAGTAAACTGGGAGACGTACATCTCTGCAAAATTCTTCAACAAAACGAGTAAAGAGACCAAAGACAGATCTTCTTCGACGGCTTCCACTTCGAGCTTAAATTTCGTAACCCACGTCAAACACAACCATCCTCCAAAAGGCGCGCAGAAAATCGCGAGGATCTCGGGTTTGGTTTCATTACTCGCTCTTCTCTATGTTGGTGCGGAGCTGTACTCTCTCTTTTTCCTCTACAAACTTTACGACCTTAAAACCGAGAACTCCGTGGATCATTGGTCTTGGTGGGCATATCAAACAGGCAATCGTGCGCTGGATTTCTTTCTGTGCCTGGTGATCGCTTACGTTATTTTTCCTTCGACACAAGCGGAGAAGAAACAACACTCGCATTCTGCGACCGGAGAAAGCACGTCGGCGCGAATCAATCGTAATATTGTACTTAAGCCGACCGGGTCGTTGGGCGATCGACTTGATGCGGTTTAAGTGCATTCATCGGTAAGGGTCAATGCTACAGGTCTAAAAAACGATAGATGTATACGAAGCTCACCGTTTTGCGTTTTGTTCAAAGGAGGGAAGACTTCAGGCCTTGAAACATAACAGACGGTTGTCAGCACAATAATTTTATTGCGTTCTCGTTTCAATGCAAGTGGACACACACGTCGCACACTCCTTGTGCAGCAAAATAAACAGCAGCTAAGGAAGAACAATTTGAATGACTAAGGTCAGGACTTTTTAGTCTAAAACATGGGGACACTTTGCCGGTCAAGGCCTGGTGTAGAGGGGAAGTTCGTTTGAAACGTATTTACGTTGAAAAGGTGTGTGTGTGCGCAAAAGGAAATTAGACAACAAAATCGTGAGGAAGGAAGCAATTGCAAAGGAACATTTGATAAACCAAACACTTAAACTGCAATATATATATGTAACGATAAGATCGATTTATCTACCATTTCAAGAGAAAATAATAAGTTTAAAAATTAATGATAATGTGATTCGGGCTGAAGGCATGTAAGCTTATTCTTGCATGACAACCAAAGACGAGCTCTGGTACATGTACCGACGAATTTCTTTTGTCTTTCAGATGTTTCGAGACATAATTGCTCGTCTGATGTTTGTTTTGGAAAGTAAAATCGTTAGCAGTGCTTTTAGTTAACTACTTCTGACTCTTTTTTGTCAAACGGAATTTTAGATCTTTTTGTAGCATTTCCCTCGAAGAGAGTAAAGTTTTGGCGCGAATTTGAATGTTGCGTCTGATGACAGGGATGTCTTAAACATTCCTGCCATTTTTGAAGGTTACGTGCCGCTTCCACACGATAGTCATTTCGAAGCACATTTTTCAGGATTATATTATGGTAAAACCGAGATCCCCAGGTAACATCAAAACAAAAGATTCAAAAGAAGCGTGCTGTAGAAAGCATCACAAAACAGGTGTTAACACCACATTGTATTCAGCTCTCAGAAACCAAGCTATTCAACAGACGATCGATCTTGGAAAAAAAAATACTTAAAAGATCCTGGTTTCGCAGAGAAAATAGAATAAACAAACTAATAAAATATTTTCAAAAGTACTAAACCAAGTTTGGTCACTAATAAGCAAGGAAATGAGATTTACCTAAAAAGGCAAGCTTTGTGAAAATAACACAGGAAAGCGACACGAAATATGGAAATTATCACACAGGTAGCAGGTGTAAACATTGCTAACACTGTCTGGTAATAAGCCAAAATTCGATGTGAAGGGATAAATATAAGCAATCGCTTTTTCTTTGTCTTCGACGTGAACAAGGAATACATTAAATAAAATTAAAGTTTTTGATTTACGCACCACGACTCTTCCTTACGACTTGAGTAGAATGCGACCCTTCCACCGCTCGCTTCTCGTGTCATACTAAAGCGAAACGTGTACATTGCCATCCATTCAGTTTTGTCTACAACAGGATCGAAATTTAAATTCTTATCTGTTGCCCCTATGCATTTCCTATAGAAGTAGTAGCGCCCGAGAAATTAAAATATCAAGCAAATTCATCTTGTGTGACCCTGTTCTTAATTTTCGTGACCACTCTGTTTTGTAAAGCGTTGTTTACAAGGAGAAATTTGATGCTGATCACTCTTAACGTGACATACAAGGCGACAAGTCGCTGCGATAGGTCTCTGCGACAAGTCGCTCCGTCTGTACTGTCTGCAAAATAAGTCGCGACAACGCTGCTTTCGCTGGTTTTGTCTCTGCGATCAGTCGCGCGAATTCAAACTGTTTTGAATTAATGCAGCTGATCGCAGCGACAAAATTTTCACAAAAATTCACCATGTCACACGAGGCGTTTTGTTGCAGCGACTTGTAGCCGCTACGTGTCGCAGCGACTTGTCGCCTAGTGTGTCCCGACCTTGCTCGGGCCGAAAGCACGCAACCCTCCTACTATCTTAAAAGTTTAAGGGTTAAAAACTGCTTAAAAGTCTGATTACTTGTGTAGAGGCGTGTGAAATAATCGTGATCAAGTTACATGAAAGAACTGCTATCACATGTGTCACAGTCACCCTCACGAGAAACTAAGAATTCCTCAAAACGTTTTTTAATCAATCGATTTTAGCTTAATTTTACGCTTTTATTACGTATTCTCAAACTCGTGAATAATTCATCAAGTTAAAACAAAGGAAATCACAACCGTGAAGGGGTTTGGATACCCGGTCTTAATTAGCATAGATTTTGACGATTTTGCTTCTCCGTTAATTCCTTAGTTTTTGTTTCAATTGAGAAGATATATCAAACACTCGAGACAGTGCTTCATCGGCCATTCAAACACCTCGAATTCCGTCAAAAATACTCCGCTGCGCGTCGTATTTTCAACTCTCTTCTCGGTGTTTGGATATCCCGATGAAACACAGTCTCTCGTGTTTGATATATTACTTAATAATTACTCGAGTTGCGCATTCGTAGCCGTTACATCAAGCACAATATCCAAGTTTCAGAAGAGAAATTAATCCACGCTGTATTCGGCTTCTTGGCCATTCAGTCCACAAGGTTGTTTTCATATTATAATTTTCAGTCGAGTGTCGCGATACCAAAGCCAACGTTATTAACAACACAGTGAACCAATCAGAATTCGGAAGAAATACGTGTAACCGGCGCCAAGTTTCGATTAGTTTTGCTCATTGGTCGAAAAACTGGCGTACATTTTGCTAACAATAACCAAAGTAAACACGTATAGGCGTTAGTTTCTGCAGAAACTGTAGTACTGCACAGTGGGGGAATTCATCCTGTGCGGTGGCTATTTTCAAAGTAAATACGAGCCAAATTTCAAAGTAAATACGAACTGCTTTGGAAATCCAGTGAAAATATCTTTGCCGGGCAGATTTAACGTGATTTTCAGACGTTTGCGGGGAGAGCGAATTCTTTCAGCCTCGACTGAAATGCGATTGGTGCACAAGAGAGAGAGAGAGAGGGTTGGGTACGAGGCAGCAACAAGACAGAAAAAATAATATTTTTCCAATTTTATTTCCTCAACCAATTTCTGAATGGAATGCTATGTATGAGTTCTGTCGTTAACTTCGTCGTTTCATTTAAGTTAATAAATAAGCCAACAATGAACCAAATACACTGTTGGTAAAATACTATTTTTGTGGACAAAAAACTGCACATAGCAAGCAACAGAAAACAACGAACGCTTTTAAAGAAACTGCAACAAGAGACGTAAAACAACCACAAAGGATGCAAGCAAACAAACGAAACAAATCATAGCGAAACATTCGTGCGCGATCAGCATTTTTCATCTTTCCGCTGGACAGAGTGATCAAGTTCAATGTTCTCTGACTGTATTTTCAAATTCTTCACCAGTAAATTATACCTACTGTGATTCTAAAAAAGGAAAACACAAGTGTCGTGTGAGCAATGCATTCCACGTAAAGTTAATTTGAGTTTGAAAGGAGCATTTAAAGAAAACACCGTAGATTTGGTCAGAAAGTCCACAAAAATCTTTCGAGGTCTTCGAAAGGGAAATACAAGAGTTCCTTCTTTGGGCTTTAAAATTCTCCGTGTGTGAAAAATATCTCAACGAATTAATAAATTTCTCTTCTCTTTAAAGCATTTACTGTAATTTTAGCCACAATTTGAGCTGGAACGTTTTGGATCTACAATTCACAATTTGTTTTGAACGGGTTTATAAATTTGTATCGAAAAATAACCTACCCTTTTTGAGTCAGATGAAGCTAATATAGCTTATATCTTACAAATGTACAACTGACTACAGTACATCAATATTACTTATAATATAAGTAATATTAAGTATAATATTACTTTACAAAGGTAAGGGGGTTAACTCTATTTTCTAAGTTAAATCCTTGAAACTGCAAAAGAAAAAAAAAGGAGAAGAAATGAGTCTTTTAAATCCTCTGTGATAAACAAATATGAATCCCAAATTACAGCAAAGGAGATTGACATGGAAAAATCAGTGTAACTTGTTTGGAGAGCTAACCACCTTGCTTCCTGCCTTTCGGTTTCTTTCTTTGTCCGTCTGTCTGTATGTCTACCTATGTGTCAGTCCGTTTTTTCTTCTTCATTCAAGAAGTCGATGTTTGGATTGATATTCTTTCTGCCTTCCGCTTGTTTCACATCGTCGTAGTCAGTGATAATGATTACGATAAAATTCCGAGTGAAGACAGTAAAACCACAACCCTACACCACATATTAAACGGCGCAACAGACTCGCCCATTATCGCTTTAGTCACAGCAGTTGAGTGTCACTTTGCGTCACACAACCGTGCGCTTTAGTTTGTTGTAGACTCTAAGTTGTTGCAACAAATATGACCGAAAGAATAAAAACAAAACAAACAAACAAAAACGAGAGGGGATCAGATCAGCTAGATTTTTTTCACTCGCCCCAGTTCTCGCTCTCTCCAACTTTTTGAAGGACTGCAACGAGCTTCGCAGGGGAGGGGAGGGGCATGGTAGAACAAAGTACATTTTAAAATCATTTCCATACTCCTCACCTTTTCCCCTATACAGTCGAGTCATTCTTGTCGCATTTGTTTAAAGGTAAAGGCGTGGTATCGTGCTGTGAAAAGACGAGAGGACAACAGTTAAACACTAAACACTAAACAAAAAAGACCCAAAGCCGTTCACCTAATAGGTTCACTGCTGGAATTGTGTTAACGCTTTTATGCTGTTCTACTACTTAAGACACTGCCAAATATCTCACCTGATTTCGTCTCCTCGCGTTAAAAGCCGCTAATCTGGAAGTGTTAAGTTTTACTGTCTTGACTGGACAAGGGGGCCTGGGGCTGATCATCTGTCAAGAGTAACAAAACGCTTTGTTTAAAGAAAATTCCAGTGATGATTGTGTTGGAGTGTACGAAGGATATTTTCAGTGTAACCACACGATCTAGACGTAGAAATAAATATTTAGATAAGTCATCTACTTAGGACTATTTTTAATGCTTTCTTTCTGGTGGGCCTGCGCTGGATGGCGTTCCGCTTTTCTAAATGTTTTGGCCTTGACATCAACGACAGTTCAGTCGGGAGGGTCGAATACCGGAAGATGTTACGCTTCAGAGATTTGTAGTTTTATATTTGGAAAGGACGTATACTACTTTTTCTTTCCCAATACAAAAGTTGAAGTTGACTTACCCGTATCCACGCGGAATTTAAACAGTTCTGGCAGTCGGCTCGTTTCCTGCAACAAAACAGAAGAAACCAGTGTCAATAATCTTATAATTCCTTGCACGATTCATACCAGTTCAGAAGAGATCAAAAGAACCCGTCCTCTCATTCGTTTGAAGTCCATCACTCAGTGACTACCATCGCACGTTATGGAGTGAAATAAACTTGTTAAACCACCGCTGTTCTACTTAACCGCGGGAAGTGAAGAAATGAGAGATAAGACATTCACAGGGACAGTGCCTCTGTGAACCTGCCAAAAGACGCTCTCCTTTCTCCACAATAAAGTTTATCTTAATAACCTGAACAAATAACCAACCCAGATATTTACCACGAAAGAGAAAGAATGTCAGTGAGCCATTAAGTCTTTGACGCACTCCCCTGGCGATAAAAAGTGTCTCGTCCTGCCATTAAAACACCTTTTACGGTGAAAAACACTATTTTGTAATGTCTTCAAAAGTCCAAGATATGACTTACTTAGGATTCTTGACAAGTAGCGAGGAGATGAAATCTTTGGCTTGTTGTGAGATGGGCTCGAAGTGTTTTTGATTAAATTCGTATTTAACGTCGCTTATTTTCTGACACGTCTCTTCCACTGTCTCTCCTTGAAACGGCGCGGCACCACTGAGTCTGAGGAAAAAATAAAGTGTTAGGGCCTGCTGTGATTGGCTATATGGAGCAAAAATCCGATTCTGGTAACGCGATCTAAACTTGAATCTGTCGGCAAAAACTTTGATCCGCAGTAGCTTCCTGTGGCACTCTTTATTATGTTGTACGAGGTGGTTCTAGTTTTGAGTCTGTGAATGAAATCTAAGTATGACCATTCAAATGAAAGCTACTGAGCAGTACGTTCCATCGGTTCTGATTATTATGCTGTACAAGGTGGTTCTAACTTTGGAATCTGTGGATGAAATCCTAAAGTGCGACCATTCAAATGAAAACTTTCCAGTGTTCGAATAAAAGCTGTAATCCAAATTTTTTATTTCAAAACCTTCTGACAAGAAAGAGATACTTACATAACGTATGTAATTGCGCCAATACTCCTACAATAAAAGAAGACCAGAAAACTGCATAAACACTTTGCTCAATTGCGACATGGGTTTTTAACTGACTGATTACAAAATGCTACTAACGAAACTGTGTAGCGCTTTTGGACGACAATAACTGGTCTGAAGTAAACTTTTAAGCGCTTAACAAAAATAATATCCAGAAGTTTCGAGGCTGCTGCCTCTTCATCAGTGAAAACGCGTGGATGTTATTTGTCTAGCGCTCAAAATTTTACGCCAAACCAGTTATTGAAATGACAAAACCAGGTCAAAACTGAGTGATTACACCTACCAAGTGTCTGTAGTAAAATCAACACGCTTTCTGTTCACTAGCTCAGGGGCTGCAAAAATAAATAAATAAATAAATAAATAAACAAACAAGCAAACAAATTTATAGAATGACAGCAAATGTGACCTTGACTTTTATCTTTTAGACTGTAAAAGAACGGTTCATGTGTAACTACTCAAATGAAAGCAATCAAGTAGTAACTTCTCGTGGTACTGTTATTATGTTGTACTTGTAAGATTGTCATAATTTTAAAGTCTGTGGTTGAATACACCATTTTACTTGCTACAATTTCCAAGTGGATTGTAGGTAGATCCAGTTCTTTGGGGGGGGGGGGGGGGCAAACGGCCATTTTAGGACGTAATTTGAAATTCTTTTTTGACCGTTTGCCCCACAAAGGACTGTATCTACAAATAACTATATATTGCTAATAGTGACCAACAGACAGCTAAGGAACAGAAGTCTTCCAAGGTACTGTATCTTACTTTCAAAAACTCATTGATCATTCACAAAGGAAATACAAAAAAATTAATGCTTTATAGCTGATATAGACATGGCTAGACACGGCTAAATTTTGCAGCCGATTCTATCCGGAAAAATAATAACCCCAGCGATTATTCTACAAATGAATAGATCTACCACAAAAGGTTTTGAAGCTGTTCAAAAAAGTCGCAGACGTGTTATATCGGGTTCCAAAACACTCGGCTATACCTCGTGTTTTTAAACCCGCTTAACACTGCTGCTCGTCTTTTTTTTTTAAACATTACATGCAACACGAGGTACAACTAGCTGTTGTTGTGAGGATGAAAAGAAGTGAGACCATACAAATAAAAGAAACTGAAAACCTTTTCCTAACAGCTTTGCTGTAAAACCTACTTACCGGAAAACTCAGGATTTCCAAACACTTGTCTAATCACAGGTTCAGATTCCGAAATTTCAGTCGCGCACCCAAAATCAATTATCTTGACTTTTGGCAGAGGACCAGCAGCGAGAAGAAGATTTTGTGGCTACAGAAAATGAAACAGATATCACCATGACAAGAGAAGACAACCTTTAAGACCTGTTGCGATTAATACTTAAAACCAACTACTATGGTAACAATTTGAATGCACCATCGTAACATTCAAGGGCACGCAAGGGCAGTTCTCTTAAGACATGCAACAACCAGTTGAAAAATTGTCTAGACACTCCCAATCAAAAACAGCTTTTCTTTCTTAAAATTGCCGCTGGTAAGAAATCTGTGAGGTATAAATAAACACCCCTCTTTCTCTTCCTTTAAAGGTTCAACCATGGCGTTGCCCTCCTAGCAATAAGAGGGTGATGGGAAAGGGAAAGCGGACAATTTTCTGAAGACAAGGTGGCTCAGTGATGTTCCAGCCTCACCTTCAAGTCGAGGTGCACGATACTGAGGTCTCGGAGGTGTTGAACCCCTTCAAGTATCTCGCGCACGCAACCAATGGCAACTTTCTCCGTCAAATTATCCATGACCGCTAGATGGTCAAACAGCCGACCACCCGCCAAAAGTTCAACGATTATTACAAAGTTTTTCGGTGTATCAAAGCAATCAATGAAGCTGCTCAAATGAGGATGCTTGAGTTTTTTAAGCAGATGAATTTCATCCTCCACCTCTTCCTTGCCAACCATTCGTTTCTTCACGAGTTTAGCAGCATATTCATTGCCTGTTGTTTTCTCGACGCATTTCTTTACGACGGAAAATCGGCCCCTGAAAAGAAAAAAATGTTATCAGCACAAAATAATGGATTGCCAGGCAACAACTTCGAACCGTTAACTCTGTTTTCACTGTCGAGATCCAAAATAATTCTTGTTTCACTCTATTCAGAACAAACTTGGGATGACCAGAATTGACAGGCGAACAAAAAAATTTCACTAAAATCACTGCAAAGATCATTGATGAAATAACAAAAAACGCCAGGTGAGATTTCCCCCAGGTGATTACCAAGAGTTAACTGTAGATTTTCCATTCAACATAAATCATGACTTTCACTCCTGTCGGACAAAACCAGCGTCAGAAGCCAGAGACGCTGCTGTTTGGGTACCGGACACTGCTTACCTTCCCAGCTCGGCGTAAATATTATGGAAGTTATCAATGTCCTTTTTCCAATTTATTGGCTCTGTTTTGCTTCCACTGCGCGGTTTTCTCTTGTGCTTCTTCTTCTTTTCGTCGTCTAGAAACACGAACAAAGCAATGTTTAAAAAAAAGGCCAATAAACGCCAAGAGAAGAGAGCACAGGCTACTGGTAACGCGAGTCAGTAGGTGACGTGTAAATCCCGCAAAAAAGTACGAAAGAGCAGGCCTGGGTATAAATATCGGGTGTCACGCGACTAGTCTTCCTTTGAGCGTCATACTCTGTTGAATAGCAGAGGGGTGGGTGGGGAGTAGAAGGGGGGGGGGGGGTGAGATAAGGGAACAGGAAGTCTTCAGTAGGTCATTTCCGAATTACCTCAGGCCTCTTTTTCAAAGCAAGTCTTTGTGCTCATTCTTTGACATGCAAATCAATTTTCATTCATGCGCAAATTAAACTCATTTTTATGTGAATGAAAATTGATTTGCATATGAAAGGATGAGCACCAAGGCTCGCTTTGAAAGAGAGAACTGAGCTAATTCGGAAATGGCTCATTGAAGGGGTGCATGGAATAACGCCCTTAGTGACTTGTGATGTAATGTCAAATTCTCCTTGTGATTTACGAGTACAAGCTTATTTGGAAGGAGAATCTGGGACTTAATCAGAAGTCACTTAGAACTTCTTTCCAGACAACCCTTCAATTAAAACTTTTCAATATTCGCTTTCGAACACCGGCGGAATGAAAAGTTATTGAAAAGCGTCCGAAACTGTGTTGGTGTAGCAATGGAATAAACGCCAACAATATTGCGGTAATGAAGACAAAACCTCGAAAGGGACTCCAAGGGCGCCTTTCTTACATTCATTTTGTTTCATGCGGAGTTCCTTTTGACATTCAAACCTAACAGGGCAACCTTGGGAAAGGAAGAGAAAGGAGATCATGGCTGGCCTCTGTAAGAGACGTTCCGGATCGGTGTCAACGTTGTAATGAAGTCGCCATGTTTGAGCGTAAGTAAGGTGCAAGACTGTGTTCTTGATGAAGACTAACGTTTGTACATTCCCCCCCCCCCCCCCGCCCCCTTTCCCTAGAGTGAGTTCGGGTCAATGAAAGGGCGACGAGGGGAAGCTGGGGCTGCCAGGGTGCGAATGCGATAAGGGTTCCACGAACGAGCCTCAAAAGAGTCTTGAAGTTAAAAACGTTTTCCATAACAAGTATTATCGCGGGAGGTTTGATGAGAGGAAATGAGGACCTGCGGTCATAAACAGCATAAAACAAAGCTCAAAACATGTGACTGTTTTGAGTTCAAACATTTTAATCGAGGTTGACTCTTCACATTTAATCCAAGTAACTAATACAGCACCTTACACTAAGTATCGAATAGATTCATCGATGCAGCTACTTTTCCAACTTGCAACTATTCTAAATGATTTCCTAAATAAGCAGAATCAGCTAAATAAATTTAGCAAGTTTAAATAATACTTTTCCTATAATTAGCCTAAAGCTACCGCAAATTCAGCACTGAAGAGCCACCGAAAATGAGTTACCAAGGTGGCAAAATGCTTCCAAATTCAGTAAATAAATTAATTAAAAAAATATCAAAATAATTCCCTCCATTAATTTAAACGGAGGTCAATTTTAAATTACCAATTTCCACAATTAAGGTTAATTAGTTGTACCGAGAAAACATTCACAATCTCGTTTTCATCATAAAAACAACAGAGACTACCCTGTTACCAAAATGTTTTGATAATCTAAGATTTCAAATTTGCTAACTAACTTGAAAACGAAATACTACCTCAAATAAAGAGAAATGATACACTGTAATTCCTCTTACAATTACAACTTGTACTCTTAGAGATGAAGTTGTTCCCCAGAAAAAATCTAACGCTGATTGGTGGAAAATTGAGTACAGAGGACGTGCCCGCACGATCCTACTACTCTTGTACACGCGTTAACCAATGAGAACGAAGCCACGCACGTGATTTGTAGCTGACCAGCAGATCACGTGACTTTCACGTGAATTTTGTTGGGCTTTTGTTCTTTACTCTTTTTTCCTTTCTGGAAAACAACTTAATCCTCGAAATATTTCTCAAGGAAAACAACTTATCCTCGATTCATTTTTTCACTATCAATATTTTAAGCCTTGTAGATAAAGCTCGATTCTCTAAAGCAGTTTATCCCTTGTCTAAGCGCTTTATATATAGTTTAGATACTCCACTGACTAATTTATTTTACCAAAGCGTACGTTCTACATTCTATGGACTTTTAAACAAGTTTATACAACTATATGGCAATTTAAAGTAAAAATTATTGCTTTTTACAACGTCTGTGACCTTTAAACGTTTTATAGACATTGAGACGCGAACTCTGAAGAAGTTGAATTATTTAACTCTATCTTGTTGAAGTACGTAGAAAGCTGGCGTTGTTCAGTTTAGCTTGACATTAAAATGATTCGTCTGTAAAAAGGAACACAGCATAGAAAAAGGAATTAGGATTTTAGGTCAGTCACTCATGTAAATAGTTTGTTATTCAGACAGTTTAGTTTGGGCTTACAAATCGCTTGTAGTTAAAACAATTTATTAGGGAAAACGAAGTAAAGTAAGTCTGAACCTTGTAACTCCTGGTCAGTTTAGTTGAAGTGTTATACTTTAGTCTTTTATTAGCCTGCGTCGCAGACGTAAACTAACCCCGGTTAGTAACGTCTGCGAAGCAGTGTTCAGCGTTTAGTGCAATTCCTTGTTCTGTGTACCAGAATTTCAGTACGCGCTATGAGCTATGATTGGCCTATCTACAATAGCCTTTTGCTGACGGGCCAATCATAGCGTGTACTCAAATTCTGGTACACAGAACAAGGAATTTGGCGCTGCTTCGCAGACGTTACTCACCGGGGTTGGTGCACGTCTGTGACGCAGGCTAGTTTATTGTGAGCCATTAAAAGGTCAGTAAAAGAATGAAGGAAACCGCCTTTTTAGTGGGAAATTAAGCCTCAGCATCGACCAGTATCAGCTAACAAAATCACAACTTCAAGATACAAATGATGTAAAGAAAGAAAGAAAGTGAAAACCAAAATGTGGAAAATGTCTTCCTGTTTGAACGACTTCTCCGCAATACCGCAGATATTTGGAGGACAGATGAGAGAATATGTTTTCCTAGCTAGGGGGCGAGAACGTTACATCACCGATAAAGACTTACCGCTTTCAACGTCGAGTGTTGTGGAGTCTGATATAGGACTGTGTTTGCTAATACCGATCTCATTGTTAGCGCTGACACGGAACTGATAAGTTGCGCCGGGTGTCAGGTCATCAATCAACGAACTGTTTCCCGCCACAAATGGCACCGCCGGCATCCACATGCTCACCCCAGTCTCCTTGAACTCCACCGCGTACCCGGTGATTGGTTTCCCGCCATCGAGTTGAGGCGGCTCCCATTCCAGCACTAGAGAGGATGAGGTCATTTCTTTGACGTAAGGTTTTGAAGGAGGCTCGGGAACACCTGCAGAGCGACAAAATGATTACTGTCTCAGAAATGAACACCAGACTACCAGTTTACTCTCGCATACTTGGAACGAGGCAAATAAAGTGAACACGCGATTGTTCAAGATTGAGCGTTGGTCGTCCACGGGGTTGGGTGACTAGGGTGCTGTTCGTTTTTAGTCGAGAAAACCACACCCTCTAATAATTAGATGTGCTACGTTACCCCCAACGGGGAAAAAATCCACTCCATTGCTTGATAATGGGTAAGTGTTTTAACTACCTCTCAAAGGTTCAAGGTTAACGCAAAACTGTAAAAAGGTCTCACAGCTATAATGACACGGTGGCAAGTGCCCGTTACTTTAAATGCCCACCTCGCCGTAAAATCCCATGTCAAGGAAGCGAGTGCCGTGTTCGGCTGAAACCTACTCTTCCAACAAAAAAACGTAGTGAGTGGTTTTTCTCAACGAATCAGTTGCGAATAATGTGAAACATTCTCAGGATGACAAGCTGACGTTTCAACTGTTTGCATCATTCGGTCGTAATACTCGCAAAACGTTCGGAGCGTTTGGACAGTTTCTGTTAGCTCTTCCGATGGATCTCCAACGATTTGCCAAAGACGGCACTTGTTACCTCAACTGGACAAACTGGTTTGTTTTTTACCTATGACAGCTACGTAAGCGGAGCACGTGATCCGGCGTGATGCGCACGTGACAATACACTTGTAATGACCAGTGTTGGCCGTCTCTGTAGACAGCAAGTCCAGCGAAAGCGTGCATCCGTCCTTAACTACTGAGACGTTCTCGTCATTTTCTATACAAAGCTCGTTCTTAGTCCAAGTCACCGCGAAGGGGTGGGTGGGGGGCGATGCTAATTTACAGCGGAGCCTCAAGTGCTGGCCGCTTTTTACAATGACGTCATGTAGAACCTCTGCGAAGGCTGGCGGCGTGAAAGTAAGAACGTGGTGCATTGTTAGATGAGTTATCAACTACGAACAGTCTCTACGTTTTTCAGCCAAACGACAGAGGAACAAACGCGAGGCTAAGAATCGACGGGAGCATGGGAGCCAACTAAGGTTACCACAACTAAGACTCAAAACGCTAAGGAATTAATAGAATTGCCAGTATAATATACAAAAATAGAGCTAACAGGGAAAAACGTTTTCGAGTTAAAAGTGGATTGGAAGATTAAGTGAAGCAAAGAAAAAGTTTTGGCTCGAGTTACTATTGGAGTTTGAATAAATTACGCACGTTCGAGCCGTATTTGGCCCAATTTTAAGGGTGCCTTCACAAGATTTGCGTTGGCCCTCTGTCGATTGGGGAAAAGAGCAGACTGCTAGCAGTTTAGCGGGATTAGCACAAGAAACAAATTAAACACAAATGTTAGCAAATGGTTTAGTTTAACATAGGGTTCAAAATGTTTCGCTTCACCCTTACATCAACTTCGAGATGTTTCGTTACTTTAAAATTCTTCCTTTTCCTAAGTCTTGCAAACTGAATTTCTAACTTTGCGTCCACAGGCTACACTGGTATTGGAATGAAACGATGAAATAAGGAAGTGTGACCATTCTTGTGTGGCTTAGATGAAGTGTGTAGACACATTATGGTACGATCGGATTTATTTGTCCATGTGAGTTGTGTGTCACGTGGTCTAGTAAGCCACACATATACGCATTGCGGACCTAATTTTAAAGAAAGCTTAAGCTCAAGATTCTGAGGTGCTATTTGTTATGGTACACAAATCTTTTCAACGATTGCCTCTATGGGTGAAATCCTTAAGAGTGCCGCATGAGATTCAAACAGTAGTTTATTCCTTTATTTTTAAAACCAACTAGGCCGTTTTCCCTGAGATTCGAGTGACTCCGCTTAACAGAGTAAAATATCTTTCTCCTTATCTCTTAACTATTGGCGGTGGGTCAAAGTACTATAACGAGCAACTTTGCTTCAACTGACAAAGAACTTAACAGTTTACTTTAGATTACCAATAATTTTGTGATTGTTAACTTTAACTTAGAGTGTGGTTTGTTAGAATCGTGCAATCTTAATTACTTGAAAAATTAAAAAAATAATAGGACGTGCAAAGCAAGTATGAACACACGTATGTAGGGCAATCAACAAAATATTAATAGAAATACAAAAAGTGTACACGTACTGATTTCAGTGGACTGTCCTTTTTGATTCTGAAAATTAAAAGAGATGAAGTTTGGTTCGTCAGGATGTAACTAAAAAATAGCTAAATATAAACGCACACACCAGGGGACAGAAATATTCCGGGACTCTCAGGTTAGCACTCCAAAAAACACAGAGGATCACAAGGTCCCCCCTTTCTCTCCCGAGTTCTGACGGGTTTTTGTGTTCTCTTTTTCGCTGCTCTTTGCTCCCATTAATTTGCGGTAACGGATCATGCTACACACAGACAGACCCAAAGGATCCACAAAGATTAGAATCATACAAACAAGCAGGCATACTAACAGAAAACGACGTGGATATCGAAGCAGATTTCCACGGGTATACCAGGGGGAAGATGGACACACCCACAACCAGACTTGCGAAAGAGAGCCACGACACTAACGGCAGACAGACAGATAAACAGAGACAGCCACCCACACATACACAAACACATGACAGAAAGGCAAGACAGACGTCGAGTCAAAGTAAAAGAGAAGAAACTCACCGTTGATGCAGGAGAATCCTCGTTGTCATTATCATTCTCGCTTCCAGTCAACTCCGTGCGATATTTGTCGATGTTCTGTTTTATTTTGTTCGAGAACGCGTTCAGGTAGGAATCTTTCGTTTTCTTCTGTGCTCGTCGGGCTTTTTCGTCGTTCCTGTAAAGCGAAATATAATTAATCTATTTCCTTCTCTCTTCAGTAACATCATGCAGTATTACTCCGGTAGGGGTTCAATAACAGCCGGGTAGGGGGTCGTTCTACCCACTTGTAACAGGCTGACTTCCCACTTGGGGAGCATGCCCCCCTGACCCCTTACTAAGGGCCTTCCAAAAACTCACCCGCCTGATATTGAAAACTACCCACTTGTGCCAAAACTTTATGAAACCCCTAACTTGCGTCACTTCATCCAACTTCATTTACAATTACAGAACGCATTGCGTCTTGTTTCGTAACTACTGATTTCCATACACCGTTAGTTCCCAACACCAGATCAGCTCTTTCTAAAGTAAACAGACCTCGAAAACAATGATGATGATGATGGTGATGGTGGTGATGATGGTACTGATGATGATGACGACAACGACGATACAAGTAATCGTGAGAATTAAGACTAAAACCGTGGGGGTGAAAATGAATGGAAAATTACGTTACAAGTCAGTTAATTAACTACACGTAGAATTAAAAACGATATGTTGGTGAATGACTGAATGGGTTAAACAGCGCGTTAACATTACTTATTACAGCATGTACCACTGTGATCCAAAAATAGAACTACGTCTCTAAATAAAGAAGCCGTGACTGGTCTCGTATCTTTTAGCTCGGGGGAAACAAAACAAAATAATTCCTTTCATCAATAGGCCATTTCCGAATTACCTTAGGCCTCTTTTTCAGAGCGAATCTTGGTGCTCATTCTTACATATGCAAATCAGTTTTCATTCACGCGCAAATTAGAGCCTATCAACTTCACCAATAGTCTTTGGTGAATCTTGGTGCTCATTCTTACATATGCAAATCAGTTTTCATTCACGCGCAAATTAGAGCCTATCAACTTCACCAATAGTCTTTCAAAAGCTTTCTTAGAAAATAAACCACGTTATCAAGCTTACATAAAATTCTTCGAGCTTAGAATTGTTAAGTGTAGCTACATTTGTCTATCTGACTGTGACAATTGGGTCTTCACAATTTTAGGGCCACGGGACATTTCCCGCGCTTCCTACGCCGACGACTCCATTTTGACCCATCATTGGCTCATCACACTTTTCCGAAGTCGCGTGGCATTTCCCGCGCTACCCGTCATGAGTTTGAAGCTGTGATTGGTTCATAAGCTTTTGCACGATGCTGAATGATTAGTGAACCCCAGTGGTATGTACTTATGTGGTTAGCAATGTTAGAGCTGGATAGCGTAGGTTAAACAAAAACCAGCTCACTTACGTATTAAAGCTCCGATGACGTGTAATAGAGGGAAGAATCTTCTCTTTTTTCCCTTTTACAGATCTGGTTCGAGAACAACAAGCTAGTTACAAACTGCAGCAAGTGTTTGTATTTTACAATTACAATAGTCTCCTCGCAGCTAACTTTGAAACCGGTCAAACGATGATGGATCTCGACCAGAGCGAGGCCAGCCTCTCCTCGGTGAGCGAAATGACGTCACTACGGTACTAGGCTGTTCTTTCTGACACTACGGTCAATTTCGAGTTGAATTTAAGGGAAGCTAAGTGGACAGCCTTGGACAACGAGTTTCTATGGCTTGCTTTCCTAAAAAAGGTTTTCCACTAAGCATTGACATAGAGAACGAGGCTGAAGACAGCTCATACCTTTCAAAGTTTGACCTTCGCTAATTAAGCGTAACACTTGTTAATATTCGTCCATTACTCGTGTATTTACATTTAAAAGCAGTGCAGTGCTTAACAATTTTATGCCATTCAATTTACAGTTCAAAAACAAAAACAACAAAAGCAAAAAGAAAACAAAGCAAGAAAAACAATGAAAGACTTATAAAAGCTCGTAGAAAGATCAAAAAAAGCGAAACGAACTTAAAAGGAAAAATTGATTCAAGTAAAAAAAAACTTACGTAAAGCTCTCATGCCTCGACACTTTTTTCCTTGAAAACGTTCTGAACACGAATGAAAATTAAACGAAAATCAATTTTCATTCTCAAAACACAAGATAAGACAACGGCAAACCCCGTCAATTAGGGCAAACAAAACAAAACAAGAGAAAGCTTACCCTGCCGTTTTCTTTGGAGAAAGTACACCTTCTTGATCTGTAAAGAGCACATATCAAAATAATAATTCGTACAGAGCCCTTCGTCAGAAGCGTAAGAAAAACGTGGGATGGGAGTGACCGTAACAGTACAAAACTATAAACTTAGTAAAATCGATAACTAGATACAAAGCATATTACATTCTACTCTGTAAGTGAAAACACTGGTGTATAGATTGTTTTCACACGACGTCACGGCGGCCATGTTGGTGCAAAAACACAAAAGAATGGCGACCATGTTGGTGCACAAGGCTAACCCTCTGGGGATTGAACTCTATTTTTATGCAACTACTTTCTTTTGTTTCATTGAACCAATATGGCTGCTGGCACGTGATTGAAAACGATCTATAACCCTTCAAATCCTAATATCAGCATGTAAATTCTCCACAATGTTTCCCATACATTTTCAATGGTAATGATGAGGGGAATTTGTTAAACAATCAAGACCCTTGTTACTTGTTGATGATTTTCTTTTTTCTCATAACTTTTATGTTTAATTGAGCAGTGTTACTATAGGGAGAAATTATACATTGATCACTCTTAGTGCAGTTTCAAACGAAGACATTTGTGAGAAACGCAGTGACTTGACTACTACCGCTACCAACCTTCGATGTTGTTATTGGCTTCCTTTTTAAGAATCTTGGCGGGAACGAGGCCGAGTTTATCGGCGGTGACATTACACACGTATCTCCAGTTTTTGTCGTGTTTCTTGTTCGATACCAAAAACACCACTTCGCCTTTCTTCACGGAGAGATGATCTTTGTCTTTAGACTTAAAATCTTCCAGCACCACAAACCTTTCCTTATTACGCTAAAAAACGCAAACAAATACATTACAACCATTTTGAAATCATTGGTTTTTCTTGCAATCTGATTAGCTCCCAACAGTGCAATTTATTCACAAATCACACTATTCTTATGCTTTAAATCGCATCCTTACTGAAAACCGGGTTTGCTGAAGTGAATATGAAATAAATATTAATATTGACGAAAAACTGTGTGATTTCAAAATGGGTGTAATAAAGTGTCCTGCAATTTTGGTCTAAAATCATACTTGTGATTTCAAATCGAACTCGCGCTGCGCGCTCGTTTTATTTTCAAATCACGCGTGTGACTTCAGACCAAATTGCTCTCTACTCAGTTCAGTTACCATTAAGGCCGGTTCTCACTAGCGCATAAGCATAATAATAATAATAATAATAATAATAATAATAATAAGCCTCTAATTTCCAAGCAATTAAGCTTGCTTTGACCGGACCAATCAGTTGTTACTGTTGGCTTTACTACGCGGAAAATCGCTTTTTTTATACTGCATAAATAAATTAATACTTTTTTTAGAACGTTTATGAAAACAAAGTTCGCTCACAGAGGCATTAGGAAACGGTGACGTCAGATCCTCCAGAGACTGCGCAGTAGACAGGTCGATGAGGTTCATGTGTTTGAGACGATTCGCTTGAGCGGAGACTGGTATCTAACGAGTAAGTAGACTTGATGTCAGTAAAAAGTTTGGACGAATTGGATTACATGAACTTGGTCACTGTACCAAAGTGAAGATTTTTACCTGTGAAGATCTGCGAAGAGATCCGGTGTCAGGCATGGTAAGGCTGTGCCCGCGATTACCTCCAGTTGTCATCGGTAAGGTTGTGCTGCTTGATGGAGTCACCTGACCTTGTGTCGTCACTGGGCTCATAGGCGTCATGGCTGGGAGACTGGGAAAGAAAATATTGCGTTAAACTTTGTGAGTTCAAACCACCACTCGCCATTTAGAAAAGTCTGGAACACCTCATTTTCTCGTTATGGTTTTAAAATATGTGAAAAGACTGAAAAACGCTTTACTTGTTATACCTGTTAATATATCTGATGTAACTTTAAGAAAAAGTGAGTACTCGTGTAATGCGCTTTCTTCTATCGAGAACCAATGCAAACCGAAAATCATCTATTCTTTGAGTTTGAAATAAACTGGCCTGTTTACGAGAAGAAGAAAAAAAAAGAGTTTGATGTCTTTTATTTGCACACACTTGAATCTTGAAATACATCAAGTATTAAAACTTCGAAGGAAAATAAACGACATCTTAAGATTTTCAAAAATACCTCACTAGATAATTTTGTAACAGGGTATAAAGAGTACTTGGTTTCACTTACATCCCGTTAGCTTGCTGCTTTTGATATTCGATTGGGTTTCCCAAAGCTGTGAAGTCAAAGATAAGTTTACGTCGATTAGAGTACGACATTTTCCAGAGAAAGGCTGTTCAAGTTTGTCTGTATAATTCAGAGTTTACAAAGGGAACCGAAAAGAGATTCCCCGTTATTTCCGGCCACAATTTTGAGGAAACTTTGTGAACGAAATAATTACGTTTTTCAATGACGGATTTTTACACTGGAAAAGCTTTGCCTTTACCATAACAAAGTTTGTCTAAGGTGTTTATCTTTAAAGAGCAATTTTTAACGTGAAGTGTATTTATGTTTACGGATTAAACTATGTAAACAAAACTTCAAGAATTTTAGAGTTTAAACTGCAATAGAACACGTTCAGTGGTTCCCGAATGAGTCACATTTAACAGTTTACTTTTTAAGTTTACTTTTAAATTCAAACCTTTGTTTCCGGGATCATACGCGTGATTGCCTTCTGTCGATTCTACATTAAACAGTTACAAAACACTTTAATAACAAGACAATCAACGCAACATTCTTAACTAATTCTTCTCTCACAAGCTAATTAAACTAAAACTTTCCAAAAGTTTCTGTTGGCTTTGATTTGACATGAGTCGGCAGGGTTACTAAATACCTGAAGCCTGATACTCATCTGTTTATTCTCAGTGATAGTTAGTTTTGTACCTTATTTTGAGTCAGTTATTAAGTCGCTCTGACGTTAGTTTTTGGTCGGTTGTCTCAGTAGCATGTTAATTGGCTCACATGTGAGGTGACTTACCTAAGTGGTTAGTTATCTCAGTACGTAGGGAAGTAGGTATGTAGGTAGTTAGGTGGGCATGTAGGTATATACAAAATTTTTTTGGTATTAACAGAGTTGATAAATGTAAATTGACCACCGTACAGGGATTCTAAAAGCTGACGTTTCGAGCGCTAGCCCTTCGTCAGAGCGAATATGTATGTAGGTGGGTATGTAGGTAGGTAGAGAGATAGGCAACCAGAAAGGTAGGTGGTCAACTATTTGGATACTTGAGTACTTGACTGCAGCTTTGCTTGGTTGGTTGGTTGCGTTAGTTCTCTAGTTAAATAATCGACCAGTTTAAAAAATAAATAATATTTCAAAACTAAAAGGAACTTAACAGAAATCCATTGTTTTTTAATGCTATCCTCCGTGAGAATTTGGTTCGAAACGTTGGGAATCCTGCAGTGCAAGCATTTCACTCGACCTTTAAAGGAGCACCATGTGTGTTATTCACCTATTTTCTCTTTCTAAAGAACAAGTTCAATATTACAAATAAAGTGCTCTAAATCACCAAATGCAACTTACCCATTGCAAACGAGATTTGTGATTCCTGAAGTTTCTGTAATGCTAGTAACCAGTCCCTCTTTTTCTCTGCTGAACTCACGGTCATCGTGAAGATCTCGGCGTCTGGGTCCGAGCCAGTCCAAATTGCAAAGGACAAGTTGTCATCACCAACCTCCATGTGATGCATATGATTTACCTAGAAGAAAAACAAAACACTGGTTTGCAATACTGTCACTAACTTCAGTAATTGTGGAGTAACATGATGATATACAAGGTAGCTCTAGTGTTTTTAAGTCTGTGGATGAAATCCTAAAGTGTGACTATTCAAATGAAAGCTACTGAGCAGTACTTTCCTGTGGTGCTGTTTATTATGTTGTACAAGGTGGTTCTAACTTTTGAATCTGTGGATGAAATCCTAAAGTGTGACCATTCAAATGGAAGCTACTGAGCAGTACTTTCCGGCAGAACCGTTTGTCTTACTACATTTTATAAAATAAATTTGCCACAACTTTGATGTTCTGCGGGTGAAATGTTTTACGGTACCTTGATGCTGTGTCTGTAGATGTATACAGTCCAATCCAATTTCCTCTCAAAAGGTTCGCTAAAAATCATCAGCTGTTCAAACAAGAACACTTGTCGCCTGCACAGTTTACGTGTTTCAGGATCTGCTACCATCAACGTGTCCTGAAAAAATTTAAATCACCGGATTAATGATACAAAAGAAAACAAAGAAACAGAAGACGTACGTGTTACAATAAAACGTACATGCCACAAAATTGATGTAACAAACCAGGTTAATAGGGAATTGGAAATGTATCAAATATTACCTGCATAATTAGCTGACCGAGAGCTTGAATCTTGCCCTGCAAAAGATGCAGATAAGTGGCGTTAGGACATCAAACTGTGCGAAGTGTGAAGGACTTAACTATAATTACAAAGCGAGAAATAACACAGCTTACCGTGTAACATTCTAGCATTCCAACGTTCATCATGTCATTGGCTTTTTTCGGCACAATATACATCATTTCTAGAGCTTTCTGTAAACAAAAATGCAACAAAGATGATTGCTGTCGTAAAGCTTGCTGTAAATGCATGCAAGATTTGATAAAATAACCACTCCACCCAATTCGCAATTCCATCTAAGGAGTCCGTTTTTTTATCTCCAGGAGAATTTTCCGACGCGTAATCTTCTTAGGTCATATTACTTTAAATCATATGACCCGTAAGGCCCCGCTCACACAATCCTATAGAAACCATAATGAAAACTGACGTGTTTAGGGCCGGACGGGTTGACGTGAGCCGTTTGGCCACGCACCCGTGCGCCCCCGTCTGATGATGTAACCACGTCCTATTTATTCCAAAATTTTCAACATATCGTGGTAAAATGATAAACTGTTACGTTGGTCCTGCGCCGGGTCCACAAGTCCCGACTTCGAGCCAAATATTTTCCCACCCGGCCCTGCCACTCAGTTGTCAATAAGGACATAATCTGCAAAGTAGCAAACCGCAAACGAGGGAGCATGGTACCCACCTTGAGTTCGGTCGTGTCCAGTCCCGCTTTGGCGGTGTATTTCACGAAATCTTTGAGGAGGAGCTGGTACTTCATGATCCGCTGAACCGGTTTGATCAGGTAATCCTCGATTCCCAGTCGGTATCCTAGACGCTCTGAGAGATCCTAAAAAACCAACAAAAAGGTGAGTCACTGCTATGCTATCATACGACAACTCACAGCACAATCAGAGGAATTATCTTAACTCACCGCAAAGTATGTATCCTTAAATTCGTGGACGAGGCTCATTGACTTGGGCTTGTTTTGACAGTAATAGATGTAAAACTTCAGCTGTCGTTCCTGATCACAAGAAAAAGTTCAAATCAATGTTAAATGTTACGATAAAAACCTCGAATTTTAAATCCATTAGAATTAACTATTAACATGCGTTAAAATGGCTTTTTCGTGATTTAAATTCGGCACGCGATTCACGTTCACCGGCATGTTTTTTTTTTTTGCACTTGTTTGGGTTCTCTGATTAATTAATTTTTGCTCTTAACTGGATTCCTCTGAATGTTTGTCTCACCGTTTAAAGAAAAAACAAAACTGAGAAGCAAACCCAAAACAAGAAAACATGAAACAAGAAGTATCAAATCTGTCAGGAATTGTTAAGATCTAAGACCTACAGATAAAACCAACCTTAACAGCTACAAAAAAGACAAACGGTTCAACTTACAGAGTGCAAGAAACAAGAGGCTAACTTCTCGGGAGCATCTTCGCACTTTTCCAATTCCTTGAGAAATTTACTGTCAAAAGAAAACGAAACCATGAGTGAGCGTCTTACTATCCTCGGTATTCTTGCCACTCTAAGCCACATACCACAAGCTTTACATTTTCATTTGTCGCTTCAAGTCTGGCATTGCTCTTGCGATGGTAACACAACAATAAGAACGATAAACAATTTTCTCAAAATATACTCACGTTTTGTGCCAGTCGTAGATTTGTTGTATATTACCAAACAGCACTCGAGTTTTTCCCTGCAGTTGCTCTGGCGTCTCTGGTTTTGCAAGCTCTGGGAAGAACCCCTGGAAAAGAAATGTTTTGAAATGAAACCAAGGAATTTGACTCCTATCTACTTTATCTATTAAACTTATCTTTGAACTCAGTATTCGAACCTTTGAACTTTAAGAGTGATCAGCATCACGTTTTACAAAACAGAGAACAGGATCACAAAGTTCAATTTGCTTGATATTTTAACAATGTCTCCCCACTACTTCTATAGGATATGCATAGAGGAAACAAATGAGAATTCAAATTTTGATCTTAGGATTTAAAAGTTTAAACCTTACCTCTACAACCTCACCAAGACTTTTGACATAATCTCTCTCCGTTTGAATGAGTTCTTTTAAAACAAATCTAAAGAAGAAACGAAAGATAAGCATTACAATTAACCGAGGATTGCCAAATTGATGCAATGTTTAATTTAGTCGGGGAAAAAGCCGAATGAGAGAGACACAAAAGGAAAAACGAAACGTATAAAGCACAGAGGAAACAACAAGAAATCGATGCGTTAGAGTCTCCACGGATAATTCTAGCTTACGTCCTTTTCTTGAGCGCGACAGCCTCAGGGTCCTCCTGGTCAGGGGCTGCTGCAGGTTGGCTGACATCGCTCTCAACTTCCTGCTCCCCATTCTCCGCTCCTTGCGTCTGCGCATGATCCTCGTCCACTTCCGGTTGCGACTGAAACTTCTCAGACTGTGCTTCCTCTTCCGGTTCCGCTCCCTCTTCCTCTGTCTTTTCAAAGCCGTTTTCAAACTCGTCATCATCTTCATCATCGTCGTCCTCATCATCGCTGAGATGAAGCTTCAGCTCTCCTTCGCTTGTTGAAGGTTGTACTGGAAGGAAAGCTGTGCTCTCAGGTTCACCTGGATTGGGACTATTGCTGTGCTCCTCGGGAATACTCTAAAAGAAAAACCAAGAAAATGGCATTACTACTTTTGTCAACCGCAAGTGAAGACATCTAAATCACAGCTATAATTCAGGCGGATTAAGGGAAAAAACAGAACCAAACGCAGCGCATGGCAAGTACATATAACCGTTGCTGCTTTCGGGATGGTGCCACGGGAGAAGATGTAATCCGTGCCAAGCTCAGCAAAAAATGCAACTGGTGCAAAGAGCAAGGACGAGTTAGCCACTGTCAAGCACGGGAAATCAACGGTTGAGCAAACGGTGCGAGGAAATTTGAGAGTTTAGTAACAAAAACGTGCGAGAAACCAGAAATACCCTCAACGACACTTACTATAGACCAGTAATGTACTTGAGTCATCCCAACTATGCATATTCAGAACGTTGCGCAGTTATTTTATTTCGAAGGATAACAAGAGCAACCAACGAAATTGAATGACCAGACACAAGCAGTTGTTGGCGTTAAAAATATTACTCACTCTATGCGCATGTGTTGATACGATTTCCGCAGGTCTCAACAGCAGATCAATGTCACTCTCACTAGCTCCCAGGAGTTGCTGAAGTTTCTTAGACCCACCCCCTGAGGCTTTCTTTACAGCCCTTGTGGGTGTGCTGGGTGAATGGTCGGTCTGAGGTTTGTTGACCATCTTTACTTTACTCCACGAGCGCTTGCTGTTTGGAAATAAAGGACAAGATAACTGATGAGTCTCTTGACAAGTAGCTCGAGTATTGGGCCTTCCTTATGGGAGAGGAGGGGGGAGGGGAAGAGAGCGAGAGGGGGAGGTGGAGGTAGACAACCCCCACCCACATGCCGAGAAAAGATTGAAATTAAGGTCGTGTCGATTTTCACGACCATACCAACGTGAAGTGAACATGTCTGTCACCACAAAAACTAAATGTTGGCGTTGGGTATAAGCAGTCAAGACATTAAACACCTGTCTTTGTGGAGCGTACGCCACACATTACGAGTACACATTATTTACTTTCTAAAGCTACATATTCCGCGCGTTAGGAGTTGCGTTCAATACATGTATCTCTGTACCCCGATCAAAACGTGTTTACACTCATTACACTTTTCCGTGACAGCCAACGAGAAGTTTTGAAAACCCCCTGCCTAGAAACTCTTCCATTTGAGTAGCGCAAATTTCATTTGATTTGACAAACACAAATGTTCGTTTACCGCAATTGTCTAATTGCTTCTCATATGTCACAAGAAACAATATTTAGGCATTATTGTTCGAATAAAATAAAAACAAAACAAGCGAACCTCGTTAATGAAGACACAAACTTAAGAGAAGTGATTGGCAGCATTGCAAAGCTGTCCATGAGATGATAAAAACTTCAATGTGAATCCCAGACTCCCCAGTACTCCGAAAGCTGTTCGTAAAGAGTTCCCAAGATGATTTTCAACTGCTCTGGGACTGGCTTGCAGTTTGTGGTATTATCAGCAGGAAAGGTGTTCTCTTTCTGACTGCTACTTAAACTTTGCTCAATTTTTCGTACGCAATACTGCGAATTTGCACAGGATATTCTCAAACATATGCAGAAAGCGTGATATCATGTTGATATACAACTCTGATACTGTCAACAGAAAAATCGGCTTGAAAACCTTGCTTCCTTATTGGTGTTTAAAAGTGGTTTATCAATATTAGCGGACACAATCTGATGCTATATCACAATTACGAAGTGGTTTACTAATTTGCAAACGACGTTTGGAGCTATTTTAAAACGTTAAGAACTAATAATAAAACCATCTTGACGTAATGTGTACTTCATGTTTCACCAAAGTGATAAACGCATAACTGGTGTCTCAATCTTCCCTTTATATTTTCTCCCGATAAGACGGAAACAAAGAACAAAAGAGTGCTAAAATTTGTCAAATTGATTTTTTTACCCTCTACCTAGATATCTTATGTAATCATGTTAAAAAGTGATCAATTAACTAATTAATTATAACCGACAATAATTCGGCAACGTCTCTCCACTGAGGGAAATATGCAAGTCGATATCATAGCTTAATCAGTTAAAGGGTGAATTGTGAGCCTGCGAGTTGAGGCGGTCTTTTGCGTGCGCTGCGAAGAATGGCCGGGGGGGGGGGGGGGCCTGGAGTGCGAGGAAATCTTTCACAGGATCGGTAATAATACCGAAAAAACAAGGGCGTCTAATCGCAGGTCAGTGGATTGTTTTCAACCAGTCAAAATATATCTGGCGTTATAATTCTTTCAAAAATGTTTAGCACAAATAGAAAGAACTAATCCTGAACAGCCCTACCCCCAGAATACCTGTTAATAGAACCTTTCGCATAAAGGTCACTTACCGAAGGGAGCTGAACTGAGGCCCTGATCGAGAGCGCCGGCGGACTGGCGGAGAGCCGCCATTATTGGTAGGTTGGCCCTGGTACCAAGACGCAGTGGGACTGTCAGATGAGGACAACGATACGGAATCTGTAAGAGAACGCATCAAAAAGGAGCCTTAATCTCGGAAGAATTTAAAAATCAGTACAACAAAGGGAGCAATGCCACGAACGAGTGCTTCTTAAAGGTATCCAATTAAATGGTGTAAATTTAAATTACATCTAAGTACTAGCAAGAGAGAATCAATTTGTACAGCTAAGAAAACAATACCACACGCAAGTAGAACCAAAAGGATCCACTTGAATGGTTATCAAGGTAAGAATTTTCCCGACGATTTTTGGAGGGAAAATTTTTTTGCAGAAGAACTCGACAAACGTTGACTCGATTTTTACCCACTCAGCGAGTATTTCAAGCTCGGTTTTTGCCGCGCCAGCTTTGTGTGAAGAAGATCTCGCACCACTAAAACTGAACTGCCAAAGGAGGAAAACCCCACTCGGCTGGTCAACAGTCACTATCGACCTTTAGTGCTCTGGAAGGCAGTTTGAAACCTTCTGGAAGGTTCGCAACGGAAGTTATATCATGGTTGAGTTCTGCGAGTTTACTTTTATTTTCCGAGATACAGTAACAGTTTCTAGCCAAAAACTAGAACCACACAAAATCTTCCGATAAGACGCAAAGAAGAGATTTGTTTTTAAGAGTTATGTGATCAACAACACACTCTGCTGTCGCTCAAGACGGCTCCCAATTTGCTCGTAAAACCTCACACAACATCCTGTATCCAGACGGTTTAGCATTTTCATTGGAGGAATGAATCACGTGAACTGCACAACAGGAAGAGTAACTCAAATCTAAAAGATCGAGGGATAAAGCGGATCGAATGTACATCAAAACATTTCTGTAATCCTGTGGTATTGACCGAGGCTTCCTTACAACTGAAAACGTTTGGAGTTATGGTATTTTCGGATTTGGCTTCGAAGTTATCAAATATTTCGCTGCGTTTTCTCACAGAACAAAAACTTTACTTAACATTTTCGAGGACTTTCCTCCAGACTAATGGCTCAAGTAGGAACAAGGCAAGCATATCTTAAGAAAGTAAAAATGTAACTTAGAAATCTTCATTGACCCTGAATCGATGCAGCTGACAGACGAAAAATAACAAATATTCTACTAATCGCCTAAATATGATCTTGAAAAATTCTTGCTCTAATTATAACTTCAAATACACTTTTAAATCGCCCACCGGAAATTATGTTTTAATGTGCGTGATAAAAATTCCGCCAACTAATATGGCCAAGGCAGAAATGAAGAAATATCACAAACTTGACATAGTGAGTTCAATATGATCAGAAACAAACCGGAGAAAAGAAAACGAAAATTCTCGATTTACCTTGTGACTTTCACTTCAAATATGAGTAACTCGTTGAGGCTGGTGCCGAGACGTCTTTCTTTCAGCGATGTTCGCGATAATTTATTAAGCGAATGCAATTATCCGTGAAACCCCAAAACCCTTAGCTGACCCCGCAAGTTTAATATCTATTAATACGAGTAAAAAGCTTAGCAACAGCATTCGTTTTAATGAAACACTTCCACTGCTTGGCCGAAAAAGGACAAACGAAGCCGGGTGGAAAACACTGACTTTCGTTTTCAAAACGGTTTCGCGCCAAACAATAATTAATATGGCAGCCAGTGACCTATAGTTTCTCGACGCGAAATTAACGTCGTACAGCTCATATTTCAAAATTTTATTGCAAGCAGTGTTATAATGGTGTAAAAATTAATTTCACAGAGCATACAGACAGTAGTGAAACGTCAAAGACAAGCGGAAATGTTAAACAGAGGACCTCGTATATTAAATGTCGAAAATGACACATTCCGCAGCTAAAGTATGTCTTTACAATCACCGCGCACATTCGTGTGTTGCGAATGAAAACATGAACGCAAATGTTCGGTATTGAGGGGACAATCAGTTTAAACAAAATACAATCGCTCTGAAAATTGTGTAAACAGAAACCACTTGTTGTGAAGACCGAACGATTGACTTGTTCAATTAAACTTAATTTAACTCTTGTTCCCCGCAGGAAACAAGTTAAACCAACAACAAATAAAGTGAAATCCCGAAACTGAACTGTCAGTCCATTACTTATGGTTCAAATAAAAATCCTTGGGTTTACAAACAGGCCCTTGTCGAGACACTGAACAAGAAATACTGTGTATCGAGTCACAGGTTTATGGAATCGAAGTCGTAAACAAAAGATGGCTACCCTACCTCGCTCCTAAAAGCACATGCACCGGTAAAACAAAACCAGCCCTACCGTAACTGAAACAAAAGCTACTGAGCAATATGTCCAAGAGGTACTGCTTTATTTCAGATTTGTCTTCCCTCGAATTCGTGCGCTTTTGTGAGGAAAAGAAATTATACCACTGAGCACGCAAGGCTTGTTAAGTCACACGATGTTGACGCGAAGTCAACTTCGTGTTCGTTCGACTTACCTTCGCTACTCGAATGCGATATGTCCGAATGCCTCTTCTTCTTCGGATCTTTCTCGTCGGAACGCTTTAGGTTTGAATGAGGCGCCCACCCCTCCGCTGGATTCACTCCTTCGGTCAACAGCAAACGGACTCGCCAACGAGAGCTTCCATGCGGCTTGACAAGTACCTCCACAAGTTGACCCTTCTTGAGTGAGATCTCCTCGTCGTTTGCTGCCTTGTAATTCTCCGTCACCGACCAAACATTATCGTTGAATTCGAGCACCTTGGAAGAGAAAGACACCAGTCTAATCGGCGAAGTAGAATAAATAACCCAAGGCACTTTAGCAGCTTTTGGTTCGAGCATGTTTATGCTAATAATGCTCGACCTAACTTTGTGTATTATGGGCAGACTGTAATAACACGTTCCACATCAGTGCACTGGTATGAAAAAAACGTACGATTTTATCACGGCATCCAATAATGCGCCAAAGAACACCTTTACGATGTTGTCTGCCGAATATTAAGTGAAGACGGCACTTAAACTACTGGATTTACCGCGTTATCTCCCGAAGCAATTCCTTCTTTGAAGTTAAACCTTTCAACAAGTCTGCAAATGCTTGCAAACCAAACGCTTACTATGCACCGCCGTGGTTTGGAAGCCGAGCATCACTTGTAAACATTTGCGCATGACCGATTAGACGACGAGGAACGAAGCAAGAAATAATGCCTTGTACTGCCACATTACAGCAGCAAGTTAAGGGAAGATTACGCCGTAATCTGTTAAAATATACAAATCTTCAAGCACAGTGGGTACATACCTGAAGAATTTGATTATCAATTCGTCGCGCGCGCAGAGTTAACTGACTTTATCGAAACGAATAACTATACGAAAGGTAAAAGAATTTGAACTGGATGACCTTTTGGTATCTTCACGTCATCTACCGCATGAATTAATACCATCGGTATGCTCCGACGAGGATTAACATTAAAAAACAGAAAATTTCGAGAATAAAAACTTAGGTTTAGTCTAAACAACCGCAAAGAAAAACACCCACAACTCTTTCGTTTCAAATACCCTTTACAGAATCTTCCATCGTATAGACCGTCTCTTTTTCTAGTTCATAAAGTCATCGTTTTGTCAATAGTCATGGTTATCTTTGGTACGGTTACAAATGAATGATGCACACTTATGCAGGCGGATGTTCATGTGTTTATTCTACAAACCGAACGACAAGCTGAACAATGTTACCGTACAATTCCAACAGCAAACGAAGTAAACGTTTAAATCGTTAAGTTAAGAGTGTAGTTTTAAACAAAAAAGATGGACGATAGAAATAGCCCAGTGATGCGTAAAATTTTACGACGGCTTCACAAGGCGTAATCAGTTTTGGCGAGAATAGTCGATGAAACATCTCTGTTAATTACACAAAGGTTAATAGTTTCTGATATCAACTTTCGCTCGACGTGTAACAACTCAACTGCCAAATGGTGGTGAAAATATACCGACTGAGTGATATCGGGGAAATTATTTCACTCACTAAAGAAATAGGAAATAAGGAAGTATTCAGTCTGAAGACAGACAATATTAAAGAACATCGACCAACTTAATTCGGGGAAGCAAACTGTTTGCCAGACTTTCAATGAAGATAGTAGGAGAATCCCAATGTAAACAATTGCTCAACCGGAGTTTGCTAAAATGTTTACCTCCTATTTCAATAACAAGTGGAGAGATTTATTTGCGTCTGAACCAAAACTGCACACGAGCAAGCGAGACAACGCGATGCACACGAGGATTGAGCGAGATTAACTCGGGGTATGACCGTGATAGGAGAGCGCCTTAGGTAAGCGATAAAAATAGAAATATAAAGGAACATAAAGTTTAAAATTATTGTGTTATGGAGAATTTCACGAGAACGTTCATCGAGAAGTGTGTTTTGGTCTTCATGAGGTGTCGCTGCGTTTGATCAACGGTTTTACGAACACAAACTCATATTTATCGAAGTCGACAGTATGGCACCGGAATCACGACTGCATAAACACTCACATAATAACCACAACAGTGTGCACGGGCTGTATGTACCTCACTGCTTTGAAACAAAAGACGACCAAAGAGAGGAAAGAAGAAAGAAAAGGTATTACCTTGGGGTCCAAACACAACATCTGACGCTCTATAACCAGCGGCAGAGTCGAAAGTCCCTTTCTCAGCCGCCTTTCCCGCGAACTTTCCATTTCTTGTCAACAACGGATTCAAGATGGCGACCGGAATATCAGCAAAACATGACGGTGACATTTGGAATATTTTACTGCCGCAGAAAATAAATCACTTGTCGCCCGATTCGTCATCGTGATGATTTGCAGGTCACGTATGGAAGTCAAACTGTCGGTTTGAGTCCGCACCTTTGCACTGATTTAGCGAAATTGATCAGATTGGTAGTCCACGATGCACTGAACAAGTTAGAAGAGAATCGAGTTGCGTTCAGACCAACCACTTATGTACTCAAATCTTGTTTCAATGCGACCATGCGTGGACTCTTCACCGTTATTGGCAGAGATCTGGCATCCCGAAGCGTGACCAGTCACGTCCATGGCGGCGTATCATGGAATGAAGATAATGGATTGGGCGGAACCATGCATCATTTTTGTTCATTAAGCGTTTAAGGGGCTTTGCAAGTAAACGGCTTACTCTGGCGTGATTAAGTACAGCTAAGCATCCAGAGAGTTTAAATCCTATCTTTAAAGTAGCGCGAGATTCATGGACAGTTTCACGTTTCGTCGAGGAGGTATTCCGTTACGCGAGAACTTTTGAACTGCTTCCCTACTGATCGATATTACAGATGATCGAATCCCTCTGAACCTTACAAGGTCAACAGCTCTCTTCTCCTTAACAAGAAAAAGCATCTATCAAATGTACACGCGAGTCAAGTAAACAAGCTTCAACTAGTACATCACCTGGTCATACAGTTAAAAGTGGTTCTAACTTTTGAGTCTATGGATGGAGAGTGACCATTCAAACGAATAATTATACTGCTGAATAATTATTTCCTGTATATCATCACGCTGTATAATATGAATGAGAATGAGCACAAGAAAGTTTTAGTTCTGATCCATGCCGTGTTTCAAGAAAACGAATTCATTTCCACCCCCTTTTAAAGAACACACGGAAAAACAGCAATACGACAACGGAACTTGGACAACACGAAACCGAAACAGACAAAAAAAGACTGACAAGCCAAAAGTACTTAAAATTCTTCCTGTAATTATAGCTCGTTACTTCATTTCCTTGTTTACTGAATGCAGCTATCTAATATTGGATGAAAATAGAGAATACAACCATACAGGAAGTACCGCCTCGTAAGACAGTTAGTTTGGCTATAAAAATCTGCAACACTACGTTCAAACGGATTTAATTAGTAACCACAGAGTAAATAGCTTGAAGCGATCAGAATTTGCGAGAATATCAAAGTGGTACCAGTGAAGCACGGACCAACAGAGCAGCCAGGACCAAGCGCAGGAAATTGAGACCAGTGCCAAGCGCGGGAAAACTGAAATCAGTGCCAAGAGCGGGAAAACCCAGAGTGAACCTCGGAAAAACTGTGGGCGGTGCCGCTGAAAGTGGGAGACTAGCGGCTGGTGCCTAACGCAGGAACGCTGAATCTGACGCAGTGCTAGGCAAGAAAATGAACATGAAACTGGCCTTATGCGACTTCCGACAGGAATGATGGAAGTAAGCAAAAAGCAAGTGTCAAGCACGGGAAACTAGAAAAGGCGACATACTTTACGATTGAGACCGGTTTTGTTCCTAAACGTCAAAGACCTCCTTGTGTTACCTTTTTCCAGACACACCGAACAACGTTGTTGTCATTATTTAGAGTCTTGATTTCGTTTTATAACAAGCATACTTGCGTAATTTCAAAGGCATTCACCTTTCCTTCTGGAAAATTGTCAAAATCACCAGAGAAGCTGTCATCCTCAATAACACCACTTTCCCTGCAAATAAAAATCAACCAATAATTTCGTATAGGCAACAAACATCACAAAAAGGGGCCTGCTATCAGTTAATTCAAAAACGTGAGTTCAAGGTGCATACCGGTCAGCGGCCTTCTCTTCACGGCTCCTCATCGAGGCAGTAGTAGTAACTGAACTGGTAGAACTTGTCATAGATGTCGCTGCAAAATTGGTGTTAAACACATGTTACGAAACACTGCAATTTACTGAACAGTACTTACAAAATTGCGTAGCTATTGCAGCAGATAAAAAAAACTGTTGATACAACGAACACCAATTTCCTTATCGCTGAAGAGATATCTCTCTCTTGTTCGAATAAGAAAATATCCTTCTACCAAAGGAAAGCGGTGTCGTGTGTACACTCACTTCTCTCTCGAAGGGTACCAAACTGGAATTGTTGGATTACTTCTCTCAATTCCTTGACCCAAAGCTGTTTTGTTTCCAAAGATCTCGCCTGGTGAAAACAGTGAAAAATACGTCAATAACTTACTGTTGAAAGCAATTTAATTAGTTAGCTTGAGCCGCAGACAGTGAGCATACCGCTGGGATACACAGTCTGCGAAACAGTTCCCAAAAGTTTGTTCTGACATCCTGCAGGTTTGCAGGCATATCTGTATCCATTTCTGACTGTCTGGGTTTCTTGCGTGCTTTGTGATTGGACATCTGCTTACGCAACAGATCACGTAACTTCGCAATGCTAAAAATACTCTTACATTGGTCCTTTCTTTTGGCAGTGGAGACGCAGAAAAGGACAGATCACCGAAATCGCCGCAGATCGACTCAAGAAGCGGGCAGACAGGAAAGAACACAACATTACAGCAGACTAATTTGATTTTATTGTGAAATACCCATAATTTCTGCCGTTTAAATTAAACCCGTTGGTTTTCCATAAAACTTTAAACCAATGTAACACAATACCTCGACCTATTCAGCAACGCAAAGGTCACGTTCGTCGCGTTTATCTAGCACTTGGGCCACTTGTGGACGTAATCGCTGAAACTGAACACCTGAATGTATCGTTGCGATCAGTTGAACGCAAATACATTTGTAAAAACTGTGTAGCGAAGACGAGGAAACGACGAGGACTTAACGAGCAAAAACAATACCTGTACTTTATTTTTACCATCGCGCAGACTTGGGTGATCTGTTGCATAGGCAGATATCCAGTTACAAAGCGCGCAAGTAAACTAGCCAATCAGAAATGGATACAGAAATCCCTGCAAACCTGCAGGATATCACAACAAGCATTTGGGAGCCGTTGCCAGACGAACTTTATCTCGGTTTTCACCAAGGTCTTGAGTGACAAGTCCGGCTGCATTGCAGGCTAAATTTAGTCTGTGTACACCTTATTTCGAAATGGCTCTCATTCACGAAACGTTTTTTTGTTTTTATTCAAATTCACCCGGCCATGTTGCCTGGTTCAAGGTAAAACATTATTTTGAATTCGAGGCAACAAGGGCTAAATTGAATAAAAACAAAATACGGTGTAAACACTCCACTACTCATGTCTTTTGTCTGTAGCGCATGCGCCCACTTATAAATCCGCTGCTTATTATTACCGTAAGCATCACCTTGATTATGCGCTTGTCCTCTGACTGTGGTGGCTTCCCAGTCCACACTGCGAACTTGCAAGAGTCCTCGGCAACGTGTTCCGTGACTCCCAACTCGGGGGTCTGAAGGGAAAGTAAGAGCGAAATGAGTAAAGATCGCTGGTGACGAAATTAACTTACACCAATCTTCATTACAGCAACATTCTCGACAACAATCGATGGTTGACAACTTGTTCACAAACTTTGTTCAACTGGGGATCAAATTAGCGAGATTTCTTTGCAAATACGAACTTCCGTTTTTCAGTCGAGAATAATCTAATTGAGAAGAACGCACGATGACTTGCATGCGGAAGAAATTTACTCACAACACACCAAATTGTAAGACGATTACCTTGATTTTGTTCTTGTATAAATATTTGATTTTTCCTTCGGGGTCTTTTGTCTCTTTGCTAAAAAGCAACGCTTGTTCAAAGAGGAAAATATGGCGCTCCTTTCCTTTCCTTCTCAGTTGTTTCGGGTCAAACACGGTAAACGAGTCCTGAAAGAAAAAAATGAGACAAAAAACAAAACCATCTCAAGTGGCGTTTAAAAGGTTTGTTGTTTGCAAGTTCGAATAGGCCAGCAGAGAGAACGTAGTGAAAATCCGACTAACACGTGTTAGATGGTTATGTTGGTCGCCCGTAATGTATGAAATCCGTCTTTACACCACTTAAGTCTAAGTTAATAGCAAACACTTGACTGAGGTTGCAAGAAACTTCTGCTCAAATCAATACCCACTTTCACCTAAACAATTCGTCTCAGCAGATGTGTCGAAAGATAATTCGCCTTGCAAATGACAACTCTCACCAAAAATCCGTCCGGTAAATCAATACGTGACAGAAGGTTGGAAATTATGACGCAACTTTCGTGACAGGAAACTTACACCAAGTCAATCTGAACGTTTTCAGTTGTATGCGCGACAGGAAGTCTGTACAAAGTTTAATCGACAACAGACAAAAAAATAGGTACCCAATGGGTACTTGTGTCTGCTGCAATAGGCATTACAGTGACGGTTAGTACTAGTATTTCTATGAAATGCCCATTGCGAACTAGGGAATGACTGTAAGGGCACTTTCTCAGCATAAGCTATGACATTAGTATGCTGAGACTTCCGTGGGAAGAGAATGTGTACACTTTTAATAGCAGTGACTGCATTTTCATCTATTGTGAGGAAGCAAGAAATGCAACTTGCAGTTGAACCATGTACTTTACTGACTCTATGTAAGTATGTTTACAGTAATAAAGAACTGTAACAGGCCGTTAACATCGGGTGTTACGGAAAGTAAGACCCCCGAAAACTAAGACCTAAGACCTAAGAGTTTTCGTAGTACGAAAACTAAGACTCCCTAAAAATTTTAACTGTCAAAATTATGAGGTGCACAATAATTTCAAATGTTAACTTACTTCGCATTTGACCATTCCCTTTGCAAGAGCGCGATTGAGAACTGTTTGTTGCAACTCGGTATGTTGTTTAACCATTCATGAGGATAAACCGTGGGAAAACCCTGCTAGCACGAGATTTCAAGGCTGGATATTACTCGAGAAGGTTCCGGGATCACACAGAAGTCAAATATACCGCCGACCGGTTGGCTCAGTTGGTAGAGTGCCGGACTACCGTGCGGGAGGTCGTGGGTTCAAAGCCCCGGCCGGACCAACACTCAGGGTCTTTAAATAACTGAGGAGAAAGTGCTTCCTTTGCAATGAAATCTACAAATGGTTAGACTTTCTAGTCTTCTCGGATAAGGACGATAAGCCGGAGGTCCCGTCTCACAACTCTTCACAATTAATTCTGTGGGACGTTAAAGAACCACTAGGGACGTAACGAACCCTGGCTGTGACCACCCCTAGTGCTGACCTTGTAGAGGGCCACAAGTTTATTAGTTGCTTCAACTATTCCGTGCCACCCTCTTTAAATAAAGTGTATTATTAGTGGCCGTGTTTTCACGACAGCCGCTGTCTCGCTTAACATTCCTCAAGGTGTTTTGTTTGGAGACTTCGTTAAGCGACTTAAAAATGATACGCGTTTTCACGGGGGTAAGATTTTATTTCATTTAGGTAATATGAGAAGAGAGCGCGTGCGGATTTGAATTATATGGCGGGAGATCCAAAGAAGCTTGTATGTACGTCCTTCTTATTATAATTACTGTTTTCATGCGCTTTGTTTGTATCCGACGAAGAAATCGATTGGAGCAAAGGCTTCGATTGCTTGCACTTAGAGGCAGGAGAAGAATAACGGAGGCTTATTTTCGTGATTCTCTGAAAAGGATATGCCGCACGAGAAGGAAAATCGCGTGGGTTCTAGAAAGGCCACAATTCTGGTTTGAGAACATGGTTTTAAACCAATACACCGACAACATTTGGCGTGAACATTTCCGTATCTCGAGGTAAACGTTCCATTTTGTCTGCACATTTAGTTCGACGAGACACGAACATGAGACGAGCGATTCTTGTAGAGAAGCGAGTAGCTGCTGCTTTGTGGCGGCTTGCAACAGGAAATTCGTACAGGACTACGGGTCTTGTTTTTGGAGTTGGAAGATGCACTGCGCTAAAATTGAAAAATGAATTTTGCTCAGCACTCAAGTTTCGTGGGACGAATGAAAATAGCACGCGTGTTGTATTTCAGATTTGACAGTCCTGTCAGTTGGATAACCGCACGCGACTCCTCATTGGGCGAAATTAATTACCTACTCGCTTAAGCTACCTGGTTTGGTGGCTTAAATTTAATGAGAATTCCATTGAACTTTGCCGACTCGCTTAACTTTAAGCGAGTTGGAAAAGCCACTGTTTTCATGGAATTTCCGGTTGTCACTCGCTAAGCGACCTGAGAAACCGCTCGTGAAAACACGGCCAGTATTAGTAAATTCACAACACACGTCCGTTCACTGTTTCCGCTGTTGACCCTAGGGTTTGCGTGACTTAATCATTGCAGTATCAACTGAATAATCTGTTACCAAAATCTTCGCCGGGAAAACGTCTAATTATGCTTAAACACCAGCATAAAGGGAGAGACATTCTGCACTCGATTTAAACTCAGTAACTGCTAAAAATAGTGAGCAGTGCTTGTACATTGAATAGGGTCTTAGTTTTCGCAGTACGAAAAGTAAGATGGGGTCTTAAATCTTTATAGGTCCTAGGTCGTAGTTTTCGGGGGTCTCAGTTTTCGTAACACCCCGTTAACAACATAAGGGATTCGACAAATGTTGGACTAACGACGACATTTAGATGGTTACAATATAAACGGTTGAAATAACAGTAACGCTAGTTAAAAAACACTACACAATTTCAGGGAAATCCCGCTTGCCTGGAAAGCACACAGCGTAATCGATCGTGCGTGTCAGTTTCTCATATTCGATTGGTTCTGATCTGTTTTCTGTTCGGGAACCGAAATATATCCGAGAAACAATTGATTGGTATTACCGATTGTAAATAGTTTATGTAAGGCATCACGAAGACGAAACCTCAATAAGACCTTATGAATAATCTCGAACACTTTGTGCTATATGAAGTAGTTATCGCCCGCTAACAGCCTATCATTGTGTCTGTGCATTTTTATGCAGCAGACACAAAAATGAACATTCTCTAAAGTACCTGTAAAACAACTTTTCCCAGGGAATCAATGTTCTCCTAAAAGAGAAAAAAAAAATGAGTAAACATATTTAACAATTATTCGCCGAAGGCAAAGTGAACATTGAATGGTTCACCGAGACAAAGTCAGATGACGAGAATGTCCAATTCTTATATTCACCTCCGGAAAACTAATTGTAGTTTAACCCTTTAAATCTTAATATCAGAATGTATATTCTCCACACTATCCTTCATATATTTTCTACCATGATGATGCAGAGAATTTGTTAAACAATCAAGACCTTTGTCGGTCACTTGTTGATCACTTTCTGTTTTTCTCACAACCTTAATATTCGATTGAGAGATATTACTATAAGGAGAAAGGAGAAATTAAACATTGATCAGTCAGGGGTTAAAGGGTTAAACTGGAATCCAATATACCAGACTTACATCGTATCCGTAGAGCATATTCACGTACATCGCATCATTTGCTCGACGAGGAACGCTCAACATCACGTCCAACCCCGCCTAAAGGAGAGAACAAACAAACATGGCGTTCTTTCTACTCTGTCACGGCTAATCCTCGAATAACTATCAATCCTACACTAGTTTAGGATTCTGTTTGTTTTTTGGTGTCTAATCTTAATGAGACCAGCGGGGGGAACGTAATTTGAGAGTTAGAGGGGGCACTACATTGTTCCTTTTTTTTCTAAGGTGGGGGGAGGGAGAAATTTTGCGGTTTGGGTTTAGGTTTGAAGTCTACGGATGAAACGCTGCAGTACGACACATCAAAAACAGTTTGTGCGAGCTACTTTCCTCTGCTAGTGATCACTGTTCGGTCTAAAACGAGCACAGTAACAAATATGACATCTGAAAATATGCCTTTCAAGTCACACAAGTTTTAATTTTGATGAGTCAGTGGTGTTTTTGCAAATGCCTTTGTGTACCTTTGCCCCTTGTCTGACTTAATATCCTGTTGAATGTCATTTAAGACAGCAAGCAAAAGAAAAACAATTTTATTGCATTCAAAACAACGAATAAATTAGCAAACAATATGGTCAGTCATTGTTTCAAATTAACTGAATGAAAAGCAAGGCAGCGGAACGGATTTATTTTAAATAACCGCTCTTTGGCAATAATAAGTTACATGTAAGAGCAAGGGGGCCAGATCGGCGACCAAGGGCAAGATAAAGGCAAAATCACGCCACGAAGACAAATCGAAAGAAGTCACCTTGGATTGGCATACCTGTAAACTTGTTTTGGAGCCCTCTTCACAGCATGTAAGGAGGTCCTGCAAATGGGGACAAAGAGTGATGAAAAGGCAGCTTGAAGTCCAACCTAGAAAGGGGTTTCTCTAATTACAAAGTTACAGCTGGGAATCGATAATATTTAGCTCCAAAGAAAGCTCGTAAATGAGTGTAAACGATTGCAGACTCTGCAATCGTTTAAATGAAATTAAATGAAATGTAACTTGTTCGATCGCTAACGATCGCGAAACGATTACTAAAGAAACTGACCTACCCTCCTTGCTTATGGTTTGGACAGAAGGATGGGCTAAAATGGAACTCTCTCGGTACAAGGCTCGACAGCTCTATAGCCACAAACATAGGTTTCTGTAAGATCGCACGACCGTAGTTGATCGCAGATAATTGCAAACCATGGCGGAAGTTTGCTTCCAAATTATCACAGACTTTTCGGTGACAGATTTTCCAATCGACTGCGCTCATGCGAACAAGCGATTTCTTAAAATAGTTTAAGAAACCCCGCAATGAATTAAACTCAACTATACCACTCAAAAAATCAGTTGATGTAAACCTCTGAATCTCTCATGCGAGATCTTGGAATCAAGCGCACCGCTCCAGAAAACAAACATACAATTTACCTTGCAACTATTTCAAGCGATGATATGCTAGTTGCTATCACCATTCTCACGGGCATATTACACCTTTACCATCATTAATAATTATTTCAAGCGAGCTTTAAACAAGCTAGTCGTTTAAGGAGAAACTCCTCAAAGACCTTACTGGATTTAACTGCAAATGATAACTGTGGAAATTCCGGAACCAACACATACTCCAAATCAAACTACAAAGAATCTACAGCTACATAGCCATAAACGTCTGAAAATACCACTGATAGATGAAAGCACCACGACAGGGTTCAAAGGCATGCCCCAGGCTCACCTTCAAAAGCAACTGATATTTTGTTATTCTCTGTACAGGTTTGATGAGATAAGCCGAGATGGAAAGTCCGTGGCCATAGCTAGCTTGAAGATCCTACAGGAGGAACAGACAACTGGTTTGACACTGCAAATTGTTGCATGTTCGGTCGGTCAATACATAATTGAGTAGCCCCAAAATAAACACAGCCAGTCTAAAGATATGATCTGCACAATGTAGATATTTGCATGAGAAAGAAAAAGGAAGACAAGATAAATTGCGCACTCACCGCAAAGAAGTTTCCTCCGTGTTCTATGAGTAACGAGTTCGAGAAAGGCTTGTTCTTACAGTAGGCTACGTACATACCCACAAACGATTCACCCTACAAAAAGAAACAATCATTCAAATTATAGCTTGTATTCTTTGCTTTCCTTAAACCAAACTGATGGGGTTAATTGGTCATATAGAGACTTAAGCCATGTCCACACTGATGCGTTTTTGTTTGAATGCGTTTTCGATAGGTTAAAAACGCATCGATTGATCTGCGTCCACACTGATACGGATGCCGTAGCGTTTTCAATACGAAAGGATCCGTTTTCGATGAAAACGCTCAGCGTTTTCGAGCGTATCAGTGTGGACGGGAGGCCAAAACGTATACATATTAATGCGTTTTCAAACAAAAACGCATCAGTGTGGACATGGCCTTAATAGTACTAGCCACCGGAAAAATCGAATCACTTTATGGAGGCCAAAATATACCTTAAAGTGCTCGTCCTTATCGGTACTCCACAAACCAAGGACTAGTAGAAATATTTGGTTTGGGCTGGTAAAATGTGAGAACCGCAAACTACTTGTCATAGAAGAGGCTTTGGAGATAGTATTGACAAAGACGATTTAAAGAGGTTTTGAGTTCAGTTGATCTTGAAAAGGAAATGAAAAAAACAAAACAAAACAAAACAAAACAAACAAACAAGCTCGGAAATCGCAATATTCGTCTTAAGAGGCGATCGATGCTTGGCTACCGAATGACACCATTTGGCAAATATAGTTTAGACTCCACTACCCCATGGACTAGTTTGTTAAGAAGTTAAGGTCGCGCACCGCCTTATCACTTGGACTGGTCATAGTAACAAAAATCCAACCACACTAAAGGTTCTTTCAGAAAGAGAGCATCACTCTCTTATCCTGTGTTACTGCATTTGCTTGTTTTTATTTTCTCTATCACAAATATTCCGACTTTCATTTTCATTTTCCCTGTTTTGACTGCAATCAACGACTGTATCGAAATTAAATTTGGAAGCATACCACAACAAAAGGCATCAGTAAATGTCAAATTTAAGTCAACAACGGAACACTCTAGAATACAAATTCCCATGTTTAAGTAAAAGAAATAAAATTCCTTCGAGATTGGCACTTATTGGGGTAATAGATAATCATATTACTTGTCGCTACTAACAAACCAGTTTTCACTGCCCATCCAAGAAAAACCCAGCAACGAAGCCACAAAAACCATTTTCCTCCGTAGCATTTTGTATAACTATATTGTCCACACCACCAACAAAACCTTATGGCTGACCAGAATTAGAATACAGAATTGCCCAGACTAGAGGCACGAATCTCGCGTTTTGTCTGCCCTTAAAAAAAGACCATGTTTCTTTTCCTGAATTTTCGTAACTGTGGTAACCTTATTTGTTGTAAAGGGGGTAGTTTCTAAAGAAACTGTGGTGCTGCGTCGGTGGGGAAGTAGTACACAAAGATTTTGGTATTATCAACAGAGTTGATAAATGTAAATGTAAATTGACCACCGTACGGTGGTCAATTTACATTTATCAACTCTGTTGATAATACCAAAATCTTATTTGTTGTAAGGCTGAGTCGTTTCCTCGTCTCGTTTTTTGCTCACCAAGCACACCTCGTACGCTCAAGAGAAGTATACTTTTTTTTCAAGAGGCCTTCCAAGACCGGTAGAAGCGACATGACTTCGAAAACAGGCGCTTATCTTCTCCCAAAACACTGACAACCAACAGAAATTAGTAGAAAAAGCACGACAGTTTGCGACAGGGACAATTCACTTGCAATTCCTCTTTGTTTCCTTTGCGACAGTGACATTTGCTCCTGACTAAACAGGCGACAGAGCGTCGTAAACGAGCGACAAAGCGACACCAGACCTGTACCCTTTGGAAGGCCTCTTTGAAAGGGTCACTTTGGTGTGTCTATAAAAGCTTCAACAAAGGATAAAGATTTTCACGTGCCGAAATATTGACTGCTTTGTTTGTAATAATTGGCTACAGATTAGGCGTGAGTTGTTAACAGTCAATACCCAACAGATAAAAGAACTATTTGTAATCATTGCATCCGCTGGATAAGGTTGTCCATTTTTTAAACAACTGGGCCAGCTGTGTAAAGAGTAATTAAGATGCTTAACGTACCCACTCCTGAAACGCTTCACCAACGTCTTCCGGATTAGTTTCGTATTTTTCCAAAGCTTGCAAAAACGTGCTGCAAAATCAGGTATGAAAACCATCAGGTGACTCTTTGAACTAAGTACAGTTACTCAATAAAAAACTCTTAATGATACGGTATGCAAAATGCAGAGACTGGTAGCTTATTCCACGTTTTGTTTTGGTCGAAAGCGATAGAAGGTAAGCATATTGATTTTCGTACGAACACCCGATATTTTATAATTATAAATAAGCGCAATAGAGATATTACATTAACGATTTCAAAACATACAAAAAAAATTCACGTGATATAAACAGTCAAACGTATTTCTTAAGGACAACGGGATATTCCCGTGCATGTTACTAGATTCTGGATCTTTAAATCATTACGAATGAAGGCACGCCTTAAAAGACATGTTTTAACCAAACATTTCACATTATAAAAATTGTGTCTATTATTTATAAGGCAACTTATGCAAAGGGCGTAGGGAGTGACACTCTTAAAGTCTCTTTACTGAGAGCAGTACTCGCATTTTGAAAACGCGAAGAACAGAATAGGGCTGTTACAGGATCAATAACAAAGTAGGATACAATTGAAGGAGCACTGTCACCCGGATTTTTGCTGTTTTTGTTTTAATGCTGCCAAAATTACTCCTTTTGCCCGTTGATCTTGCAAAAAATGCTCCTACAGAATCAGCAAGGTAAATTCCAATGTAATTTTAGCAGGGAGAAATAACCATAATTATTTTTTGGGTGACTTTTTCAATGCATAGCTTGAAATTTGAAAAAATTGGCAAGTTTTTTCAAATTTCAATCCATTTCAATCCTCGTCATCTTTGCTGGAATACAGGAGTTTATGTTGTCAATGCAGTACCACAGTCTTTAGCAGCAAAACTAGACCATTATTTTAAAGTTTCCACTGATGCATTGGCAGTTTTAAGCATTTTAAAATGATGGTACAATAGCGTGACAATGGCCCTTAAAAGACAGTTTAGACTTTGCATCCAGGCAGGCAAAAACGGAAAACGTGAAGCACCACTAAATCATACCTGTTATGGAAGTAGTATATGTCCTCAATATTGCCGAAAATGATGCTTTCTTTTCCTGCAAGACCTGCTGGGACATCCGAGTTGTTCGTCATCGCACTCAAGTAATTCTACAGTGACAACAAAAATGAAGCGTTAACAAGTGCATATTTTACCAAAGTATAAGTGCAAGTTTGATGCTGACATTCATCCACAAAGCCTGCCACGTCAATTTGCCGGTGCGTGAAGCACGGGGAAAACAAAATGCAACGAGCCACGATTAGCCAATCACAGCGAAGGGCTCCTTGCCAACTACACCAATCAGAGCAAAGCATAAAAAATTGTCAGCGACAAAAAGCGCGGGAAACTCGAGCAAATTTTGAGGTCACTGGAGGAAAGCGCGGGAAAGTGAACCACATCGGCACCGCTTGCCAGAAACAAGCAATTAAAAACAAGACTTTAAACTGCAGCCGGTACCAAGCGCGCGAAAGGTCAAGTGGACCAAATCACCACTGGTCGTCGCCGAGTCTCTGGAATTCTTTTAAAGACCGACAACACAACTAAACCGCCTAACAAATAACATCAACGGGGGGATTTCCTTACCTCGATAACACAGTTTAAATCAGCGACGTATGTTCTTTCTGTTTGAAGCAGCTCATTCATGATAAATCTGGGGTAAAAAAGAAACAATCTTATTAACAACTGATTAATCACTGAAGAGCAGAACAAAGTCAGATTTACCCCGGCAAAAGAAACGTATTCCAAACAAACACTTTCTTTGGAGACTTTAAGGGCCTATTAGTTACATGCTGAGACAAAAACCCAAGCAGCCCGCCAAAGTATACGCCGCTTATTTACTTAATTATTATTTTTAGCAATAATTATTCGTTTAATTCTGAGTAAAGTCTGTCTGGACACTACTTAAAGGGACGTAGTTTATATAGTCGGGTTGAATCGACCCAAAGTGTTTACGAAGTTGAGAACAAAACGGCGAAAACAAAGAGACCGATTCGTTCCATGGGCGTATATCGAGACCTAATGACGGACAATTTTCTTAATTTTCTCAACAAATTGAATGGGACGATGAAGGTAATTAAGAAAATATTAAGTAATTTGTTGCCTTATCTCTTTCTAATTAGTGCTCGTTACTTTTACTGTCTCGTATAGTATAAAAATAACAGGATGAACAAATTAAAAAACAACACGAAATCTCATTATGGCCTGCATTGACAACGTTAATATAAATGTCTAGCTTTATGGTATACAGTTAATTAACAAATAGGAAATTAAACAGCAGCGAATTTTAGACAAGATCTCTCGTTTCTTGAAGCCTCATAAAATATGTGAATGACGTACCTTAAAACAAGATATTTCAACACCGAAAGCAATATCTCTTTCCTGTATATTTTAGGAACAATATAACAATTTCTTGAAACCACCAAACGGATTAAAGACGCCGGAAACAGCTTTTTCCTGCGATTGTTACGCCAAACTGTTTATTACAGGTCAAGAAACGCGCAAGCAAAATACGAATTTTTCAAAGCTAAATTTACGTCGCGCGTGCTATGCATTTCTTACTAAAAATACCAAATAGCTGCACTCTCTTGCCAAAATTCCGCTCATAATTATAGCTCTTATCGGCCGGAAAAAAATTTCCATCCATTATCACAGTCTAGAAATGGAATAAGATGAGATTTACAAAGATTATTCTTGTTTTGTTTTGCTATCTGCTTTTTTCACCCAAATTGCAAAATCCACACTTAATTGTTTCTTCTCTGAATAACAATGCTGTGGTCTCCTAAACGATCAAGGAAAAACTTGTTTTTAAATTCTTTGCACTTCTTCCCAAAACTTTCAACTGTCGCATTCTTCTGCGAGGCGTTGCGCACCGACCCTCCCCTCCCTACTGCAGCTTATTTCGTCACTTACTCTTTTCTCTTGGCTGAGCGCCTTTTCTCTTCGGTCATCTCATGAATACCGCTGTCCTTTGAAGTCTCTCTGAGCGCGAACGCTTGCTGCTGCTGTTGACCTTGAGCATGCAGAGACTGCAAGCTGGGCCACTCCACCTCATCCTGCGAGTCAATACAGAGTAATGAAGAAAAGAGAGTCAGCGAACTGTAACTCAAATTATTGGTCTCTTCATCCGAGCTGAATGAACCGTCCATAAATTCATCATCATCCGCCATTGCTAGATTGTAACGCGCTTCGACAAAACTGCCAATCGCTCTGTTCAGCGTTTTAGAAAACGAACAGAAAAACCACACACGGCAAACATAGTAGTGGAAGAATTGTCGCCAATTCTTTTAAGCGTAAATCCACATTCTGATGCGACAACACGCGAATTTTCTTCTCCTGATCCAAGTTCTGTGTTATAGCTCAATCTGTTTAGTACTCCAGACACTCCTCGTTGAACAAACACAACTCTTGGCAATTAAAACGCGATTCTCACGCGCTTATTAGCGGCCACATTTCTATTGAATGGTCCACAGACAGTCTCAAGTTTCCGCGTTTTTCAAACCATTCCAATCTGTCGCTTTGAGAAACAAAGAATCAAATTTCCGACGTCAAAATCCTTTGATTTGATTCGACATCAATCCTCGACGTATGCGGACGCACAAGTCTCACGAACACAATATATTCGTCAGTAGAGAATCTTTTGACGAAAGCCCCTTATTTCTTAAATCGTTTCGGTTTTATAGCCGACGAACACCCGTGATATGGCGTCTAAGCTATGCCAGGTGAGGCATCCCTGGTCCGAGGAACATCAAAACACGAATGATTATGAACAAAAAGAGGAAACAGTTTGGATATTAATTAGTAATGCTATGACCGGTGGTACTTTCGGATTTGCGTATTCAACCGCGAACCGGGCCCTTGGCTGAGACTGAATACAAAGACAGGAAAAGAGCTACATGCGGTCGACTTTATAAAACAGTTTCACCTGCGCTGGCAAAGTCAGCCATTCAACACAAGCCTGCGGTCGATACACTAACCCCGAGACAGATTTTAGAAAGCAAATAGTAACATCGCAGTAATGTCACTTGTAGTTCGCCGGCGAATTTGTTCGCAGATTATACCTATATTTAACTTTCGCGGTATTTTCAAGACCTTTGTCGTCAGGCTGTTATATGTAAAACGAGACTGTGAGCACTCTGGCGAAAACATCGTAAACACAGCTTTGCGAAATTAAATATAAACGTTTAAAAACTAAGAATATCGCTATTAACGTCTCTTCGAACTTAGCCCAGTTTTAGCAAAATCGCGGCGATTGTCTGCAAGTGCAACTTGTCAAAACGTGTTCAAGAAAAGACCACTTTTAGGCTACTTTCAATTTCAAGCTTTCGTTTCATACTTTCCTCGGCGACATTTACAATTAAAATAAGACTGCGGTCGTTGCTCGAACGAACATTCAATGATAAGATATGCTTTCGGACTGATAAAACACCTTTTCGGAGATTAAAGAGTATAGTTGAAAAGGCTACCACAGTTTTCAGCACATCTCGTTCGCTTCACAGATAAACCATTTCAGGCAATTTTACTTTCTAATTTCTACCTATACAGGAACACAATCTTGCTCCAAAACAACTCTCTTTTCGAGGAAATGACTAACATTCAAAGCATCTCTATTGTTACTCAAAATTCGACTCCTACGCAGATGTACCCTTTCTAACATTGTTTCCAATAAAATTTGAATTTTTTTATTCTGTTCTTTGTTGAAAACTTCATTGTTGTCCGAAACCTCTGTGTGTTAACACTGTATGTATCTTTTACACCTAATGGCTTACAAGTATTCCTGTCAACAGTGACGATGGTACATCTGGAACCATATCAAGTTCCGATTCTCTGCAAAACGCTCCCCACGTACAATTCCACGTAACACACCGAAAAAACAATAAAGCTTCCTATTTCCATTTTCTTTCTAATTTAATGTCTGTTGAACTCGGTCTTTTCCAGAAATTTCGACAAAACGAAAATAAGATAATTAAAATAAACGACTAAAATCACAATAATTTCCGAGTGTTTCTAGAAGGAGGTGCTGGCGATCGCTCGATAAATTCTTCCACCGCACAATGCGCGAGCCCGTCAGTTATGATAACTGAAGAAAAGTCGATAAAATCAAACTGCCAATCTATACACAATAGCCAGTAAAAGCATTTCTCATTAAATGAGGCAGTTTCAATAACAACTGACCACAAATTATCGGCAAATACGAATTAAATTAGCATCTGAAAACGACTTTTTGTGGGTACTAAAGCAAAGTGGAGTAAAGTGGTTCTATTGTTTGAGTGTGTACGTGAGATCCCCAAGGGTGGATACTCCAAAACTTGCTATGACTGAACGGAAAACACTTTTGTGCCTACTATGTTGGTCTGACGTTTACGTGCACGTGTGACCGCACCTTCTGGCAGCAATATTTATTTATTATATATGCTGTGGAGCGTGGGTGTAACGTATAAATGTAGCCAATCAAATGAAAGCTACCGAGCAATACTTTCCTGTGGTGCTGTTTAGGTAGGGAGAAGTTGTTAAAATATCAAGCAAATTCATTCATCATGTGTGATCTTGTCCTTAATTCTCCTGACCACTCTGTTTTATAAGGTGTTGAAATTACAAGGAGAAATTTGATGTTGATCACTCTTGGGGTTTTAAAAAGGTTAAACAACTACAGAGTCAGGACTAAGGAGGTTTTCTTACCTCGTTGTCGGATGAAGTGTATCCAAGCTTGTTTTCGAGTTTGGCTCGGTATTTTCGCATCCGCCGCGCGAAGTCCTTGTATCTCTTCTCCACAGCAGTAGCCCACTGTCTGATCCCATCACCATGGTAACATGACTTGGCGATCAGAGTTTCGGCCTGTTGTAACATGGTTTTCACCCTCTCACGGATTTGCTGTTGCTAGAGATCATCGAGGATTCAGTTAACAGCGGTTTGGAGATGATTGACCTTTTGTGATTTATGCCCTTGTACATTTATCTTCACACTTGGCCTTATTAAACTTCCTACATGACCTACATATCTTAGCATTAGCTACTTGTGGGTAGGTCAAATTTGTAAACCTTATTATTAGAAAACGAAGAACTGTCTGTCTATTTATTCCTCTTCAGCCCTAACAGAAAGATGCACACTCACCATTCTTTTTAAAAAAACGTTGGGCAATAAAGTCAGCAATGGAACCAAGAAAATTAATTCCTTTAAGTGGATTTTTGGAAACAGCATCGCCCCTACTAAGCAACACTTTGCAAGGAATCTTCCTCCTAGACTTAATGGCTGCCGAATTAAAATTCCCTGGCTTTTCACTGACTTTCAGGCAGAATTTAAAATTCCCCTGACTTGATTGCACGATGCCCTTATCCTTGAAAAAAAAATCCCTGCTTTTCCCTGACCGTGGGAACCTGTGCCATCTTTCACATCTCGCCAAAATCAACAGACACAAACAAGTTCAAGACATATAAAGGAACCAACTCAACAACACCTGTTTTACTGCAGAGGTGACCGGTACTGGCCAACGTGTACAAAATAAAATGACGAAAACGAAATGAAATAATAAAAACTGAACGAAATAATGAAAACAAATGAAATAATGAAAACTAAACGAAGAAGAAATGAAAACCAAACGAAGAAATGTAAACCACATGAAACAAAATAAAAAATGAACGAAAAAGTTGCACACACCAATTCATATACCTCGGAAGTCTCTTTGAATTCTTGATGCTGATCAAGAAGTTGTTTTGTTTGCGCGTCTGTTTCTCCTTCGCCCATCCGTGAGGACAAATAACACTCACCATTGTCGTGAATCCAGTCGAGAGCCTGGAAAGAAACAACAAATGCTAACGACAAGAGACAACACAGCTAAGATGTAGACGAAAGACTAACAACATTTTGACAGGAAAGCGCGACTTTTGGCATCTCGGTCTCCGTGTTGGTAAATTAAGCAGCTTTAGCAGCGACGACGGCGACGGCAACGTAAACGTCATTTCAAAATATTACTTCTCGGTTTTCTAACTCTTTGGCGATTATCTCAATTTGTTTGACATGGAAAATGCTGAGGAACTGTCTAAATTTTTAAGAACGGCGCTAAAGTAAGAAAAAAGAAACACAAATTTACTAGCCTGAGTATCAGGCCCTATCGGGGAAGCGGGGATGAGGGGAAGGAAGAGGAGAAGGGCCTGACACAAAGCCATTGATTGGCTTGTGTCCAACATCCAGATTCTGGATGTTACGCTAATTGGTCAAAAGACAATAAGAAACGTCACGTGAGTCAACCGGAAGTCAAGCTTCCAGCGCAGGGGTTACGGACGCCATATTGAAGTTTACTCTCATGACACATGACAGTTACCGGAAGTGATTTTGATTGGCTAATTATAACACGCGCTGTGTGGTGGTGGAAGGCTTCTGAGAAGCTGTTTGTGTCAGGCGTTTCTTCCTTCGCTTTCTCGCTCTTTTTGCCTTCCCCACCCTAGAAATTTACCGTCATGCGCTCACGTTCTCGAGAAAACCTAAACTTTGGTCATTTGACGTTGTTGTTTTGCAGAGGACGGAAAAGAAATGTACAAAACCGTAAAACGCACGTGCAGAGTATTGTTTTGCTCATTAAGCCTGTTGTTTGTGGCGTTCTCGTTGCCGTTACCGTCCTCTTTGCTAAAGTTCTCTATTAGTGACTTGGTGACGTGGTTTTGACGTTACTGTGCCATGTCCTTAAATCATGTTCGATATTTTCAGAATTCGGGGGAGAGAGTTAAATACGGTTGAAAGTTAACAAGGTCAACCAACGAAAGGAGAAAATAGTCGACCTAAAGAACGTGAGAAATATTCCGTTAGAAATCTGAGTGGTTGATACGTAGACTGGTGGTGTAATGGAATTGCCGGCACAAAACGTCGAGATTTAGGGCGGGAATAGAAGAGTTTAGTATATACTAAAACAGTGGATAGCACGTTTTCGCGCGCTCTGATTGGCTACTCAAACGCGGGATAGCAATATTGCTATTCATCTCCGAGCAACTCGCCGTAAAATCGTGATTGCTGACAGTGATAAATGAATTCAGAATATCATTTCTGAGCTCCATTACCCCACTGTTACAGTATGTGTCCCTTGCTAGTGGTGGATACTTACCTCACCACTTCACGGCTCAGTAAATATCTACCACTAGCTACCTCAACCTCGCTGAAATATTCCCAACTATTTTCCTCACAGTAACTCAAGCCTTTGATGTGAACACTCTACAAGTCGCGTTTAGCCACACCTACCTTCTTAGCGCATTGCTCGAGTTCGAGGTATTGTAAGCAGTAATCCGCTAGCGTTCTTCTGACGTTCCACACGTCCAACACTTGCTGTTCCTGCGCCCTCAGCTGTTCCTGTATTTCCTTCACCTGACACTCTACACGCTCTAGATTCACATCTGTTCGCTCGATGCTTGTGGGCGCGATCGTTGCTAGAAATGAGTCAGCGTTACGCTTCACTTCAAGCAGGCCCGTGGAGATAGAATCTTTGTCCTCGTCGTAACTCTGTACTATCGCTTTCATTCCTTCAAGGCGTTTCACTGGTTCTGTTTCTATGAGCTTACTACACGGATCGCCTTCTTCAAGCTTATACTCGCGCGACAAGCGATCCATTAGTAAATAAACCTGTGGAGAGATTTATGAAAAAAAATAGTTAAAAATTGTCAAGGAAATATTAAGTCTTCCTTGTTTAGACTTTCAAACTGGTCAATCAGAAACAGATTAGCAAAGCATTGTTAGAAGAGTTGATCAACCAACAAGATATTAACCGAAATATGCGATAACGTTTGCTGTTAATTATAGGTATGAACTATAACAATATCAGCGGTTTATCAAACCTGTTGGCAGGTAAATTTTTACTCACAACTGTATGAATGAAATTATCCACTATATAACTCACTGACGGACGGGCGAACGGTCCGACCGTCAATGACGGATGGACCTTCCCGCCCATCCCAAGAGGCGAACAAAATCAATGACTGAACAAGCGACCAACAGACAGACCGACCGACCGACTGAACAATAAATTATTGTTACCCGTTTTTTATTTATTTTTATTTATTTATTTATTTGCCTTTTTCCTAATATATTTACAGGTTAAAAAGTACAATGTGTGGCAAGGTGACCTCTAGAAACCACCAGGCTTTTAGTTGAGGCCACCTTGTACATACTGACAATATGCTTGCATAAATGGTGCTGCAAGTGAGCGGCCTAGTCAATTCAGTAATTATTTTATTAAAAACTAGCAGTTTTTTCTTAAAGTGAGGAAAACTTGATAGGGAAGTGATCATAACAGGGAGGGGATTCCCATTCACTTAATGTCAACGCTTTAAACAGAGTGGTCCTGAGGATTAAGGATATTTAACAATTTCTCCCTACTACTTCTATAGGAAATGTGTAGGGCAACAAATGAGAATTTATATTTTGATCTCAAGGTTTGAAGGGCTAAACGAATGGGCTGCATAGTGAGTACGACTATCTCATTCCAGGCAGACTCTCGCAGCGCCCACTTCTTCACTTCATGAGACCAGTCTCAGTGTCACAACACTACCACGACACGTGATAACCTCCAACACATGCATTGGTTATTAACTGGTACTAGTGTTTATAGAAAATACGAACTAATACCGACTGAGTCTGTATTAATTCGTGTTTTCACTATAACACTTACTGTTACCTGTTCAGCAGATTTGAAGAAGCTGTAAGAGGCCGTGACAACTTTTCTTCTCTCCTCAGATTTACTCATAAGATGTTGCCAGCGCCTGCTCATATTATCCGCACAGCTCCAAATGGCGTCCGGATCAAAGTGGCCATCTTTGATGAGTTTTTCCGCGCGGTGTTGTACTTCAGTGGCGCTCTGGCATGTTTTCTGAAACAAAACAAACTCGTGACTCACAGCATTTTTTTTCCTTTCTTTCTTCTGTGGATCATTTCTAGTGCCTCAAATGAAAACAGCGAATATCCATGTGTAAAACTCACAAAAGACCAAAGAAATACCCTCGCCAAAACGTTCACTAAAGACTTTTTCCAACCCCGAATGGAACTGAGTTATCACGTCTTCTGGGCACATTCACTCGCTAACTGGGCGCAGGGATGTCGTTTGGGAAACGTGAACCGCGTGCGGCAAAATTAAAACTTGCGCGTGTTCACACCCAATTATTTGTGCGAGTTCACACGATATTTGTACATGTTTACACGGGTTTTTAACAGCTACCAGAGCAACGTGTTTTGCTGTTTAGAAGTTAGATGGTACACAGTTTCTAATACCTCAATTGCCCTCTGGAACTCCTCATGTTCCCTCAAGAGGGCTTCAGCTTCAACAAGAGATGTCCCCAGTTCGGTGCTGGCGTAAAGCATAGCTTCGCCATTCCGAACCCAGCCGACAACCTACGAGAAAGACCGAGTTAAAGACGAACACAAAGGAGCACTTATAACGAGATTAGGGGTCCAAGTAAGAATCTGCGCAGAGAATGGGAACGTCGGCTTGAACCCAACCGACAAATTCACAAAAATCAAGACGAACATTGACGAAAAAGATCATTTTAAGCCGCTTAAGAATTATAACCCTTACAGGTGGCTAGGATAAATGTATCCCAACCCTATTCCTGTGTCGAAACAGACCCACTTTACGCCACCCTCCTCGTTACACTCGGTCATGATCATCGGGTGAATTCTCACGACTCTGTTGTTGTCCAAGCGTTTCTACCGTGGGGATAATTCAAGAGTTAAACAGCTCACCGACTCACCTGTTTTGCATCACTTTCCAATTGACGCAACAACAAATTCTGTTCTAGTTTAATTTTCCTCTCCTCCGCTAAATCCCGAAGATCTCTCCTCTTTCGATGTAAAACCTCTAATAAATTATGAACGTGCGTTTGCGCGTCTATGTTCTCTAAAGTTAATGGATCTTTGATGCGAAGTTCAATCTCTGATTGTTTTAAATAATCTATAAGTTCTTCGCCTCGACAGAACGTTCTCATGGCGGCATTTTCAATGTCCTTCATCTGTTCTTCATGATGGGCGAGAGACTGTTTCGCTCGAGGAAGATCCAGGGCTAAGCCTCCTTTTTCTAGATGTCCCTCGCAAATTTCCAGACGATCTTTAAGCTGCAAAGAAAAAGAAAGCACGAGCTTAACTGGTATCACTATAATTCTCCCGTCAATTTGAAAAGGATGTAAGAGGCGCGATATCGCACGATTTCTAGAACTAGCAAACATACATGCTTTCTGGCACGGTTATAAATGATTACACACTTTGATCGGCGAAAATATTAAGTAAATAAGATTGCCCTACTATTTGACCACGCTAATCGCGACACAACCCAGCCTCACTGCTTACAGGAATTCAGCCAATTTTGGTGGTTTAACATCACCTTCACCAACTTGAAATCAGACAAACCGGAATAAACGTCTACTAGAAAACTTTTCACTGAGACAGCCGTCACTGATAATTGAGGAATGCCGATATAAACCTGCCCTGCTAATATTGGCCCTAGAAACATGACGGTTGCATAGGGTAACCTTCGGTTAATTACACTCTAATTCTTTCGTCTAGTCACGGACTTTCGAGAACATTTGAGCTTGTCTAAGTCTTCCACCTCATTTATCCCTAATTCTCGAAGAGTGAAGCCTTTGTCAAATAATTTGCGACTACCGTTTGAGATTGTGAACGAAATCCCAAGAACGATAACATTTATTTAACGATAACATGAAAGTGCATATTTCTGAAGATGAACCCAAGAAAGTTCTCTTCTGGCATTGTTGGTGGTCGTGTTAACCCTGTCATGCTCTGAGTCAACTTTTCCGGAAAACGATTAACCTTGAGTGTAAGCTATCGAATTAATATCAAGACGTTTTCCTTATAAAGTGATAAGGATTCACAAGACAGTTTTACCCTAAGAGTGCGGCTAAAATTTTAAAGTGTGGCCTTTCGTTAGATTGATAGCTTTAGAAATACAATTCAATATCTTTAAGTGTTTGAGTTTCCTTCAGAGCATAAACGGTCTCAAATTTGTTCTTAGTTAAGTATCTTGAAGTAAAATCTCCAGCGTGTAACAAGGGTTTTTAGAGCGATCTAGTTCGATGGCTGTGAGAGAGGTGCAATATGCAGCTGTAATGAAAAACGTCCCCTATTCATGTGAATCAGAGGACAACGTTCCCATGGGGCTATAAAACCACGCAACACGAATTAGCGGGACTCTTGTGCGGCATACTCTGATGCCGCCAACAAGATGTCGCGCCAACCAACTCTTGGTAAATTTGGTTTTTACAAAAAGCATTGAACACAAAGGTTCTTACTGATTCTCAACCTGGGTAGGTTCTTGGCACGTTCTTAAAATTTTGGCAAATCTCAACCTCAACGAACGTATAAAAAGGTTCCTAAAACTGAAAAAGAATACTTCATAGAAAACTGTTGCACTGAAGCCGAGCACTCGTAACGTTGATACCACACACCTCTTTCAGTCAAAACGCTTTTCTAAATCCTTGTTTCTTTTCTGGGATTTATCCGTTGAGCTGAAGCAGGGAATAACTGGTAATTCAACAAATCGGCTAACGATCGATTTACGACAAATTCAGACGTCAATTAGACGCCTCCGGGCCTATATCAGAGGATATGCAAATTGACGTGTCGGTGTCAAACCAAGTGGCACGAAACCTAATAACTACAAAACTGTAGACATGATTCAAATGTCATTTCTTAAAACAGAAAAACAAGAAAAACAACCCCACAGAAAGTGACATTCAAAACGTTTCATTGCAGAGGATTAACTTTGGGAATGATTCAAACGTTGCGGTCAATCTTAAAGATTTCATTCACAGCACCACAGGAAAGTACTGCTCAGCAGCTTTCATTAGAATCACTGTGGTTTAAGATTTTATCCGCAGACTCAAAAACGTAGAATCACACCATAGTAAACAGCACCACAGGAAAATACTGCTCAATAGCTTTCATTTGAATGGTCACACTTTCATCCACAGAACCACCTTGTACACAGGAAAGTACTGTTCAGTAGCTTTCACTTGAATGGTTACACTTTAGGATTTTATCCGCAGACTCAAAACGTAGAACCACACCATAAAATGTACCGCAGGAAACTACTGTTCAGTAGCTTAATTTGAACACAAAGTCAAACATCAGACTGTACTGAGGTGCGTCTCGCGAAATGACAGCAGCTGACAAGGTCAAGACAAAGTCGAACTTGCAGCTGCAGATTTAATCAAATTCCTCGGTAAAAAGTTGATGACTGACAAAACGGAATCATTGCTTCAATCGTTCTGTTGTTTTTAAGGTTAAGTTACGTAAGAACGTGCCTTTTGATGCTGTGGCTAGTATCCAAATAAACTCACTTTCGGGGATTAGAACACTGTGACCAAGTTTGTCAAGAACAATCTGTTATCTAAGAGGTTCAAACTTTGGACGAAATCTTTGCATTTCAGGGAGATAAAGAACAGTAATTTAATGTCGTGCCATTTGCTACGCAGCTCACATACACGTTGATTCCAAGTCTTGAAGTATACACCCTGAAGTACCTTTGAATAATCAAAGAAGATGCTTTACTGAGCTGTTGTACATTATGATGCACAAGGTGGTGCCAACAATCGAGTCCGTGAAAGAAGAAATTAATTTAAAAAAACTGAAGGGGTAATCATTTTTAACAGATTTTTTCTTTTTGCTAGAAATTGGCAATCTGTGAATGGAATTCTTAACTATGACCAGTCAAATCAAGATAGCTTAGCTGTCCCCTCCTGAGACACTTCCCGACTAAATCAAAAAACAAATGAAAGCATTTCAACACTGATTGTAGCCTTCACAGGCTAAAAATGCCCCAAATAACAGGGAAGGTTGTCTGAATTTCAATTGTCTGGAGGTAAGAGGTGGTATCTTTTAAATTTCAGACAGAAACTATAGGTGCGTGACACTACGCCAAAATATAGACAACTCAAGATTAAACACGATTAAGTTTCCAAACAAGGGCGACGTTTTACGCTTTAACATAACCGATTCATTCCCTTGAAAGCTGAAGTACAAAGTACTCGAGTCTTCTTCTGAATAAACTAAACAACACCGGAACCAAGTACTAACGACTAACTTGCTTTTAAGCGACCGCAGGTTATAGTTCATCCACAAAAATAAACCGCAATCTCACTAACTAAATTAAAGGCAATATCAGACGCGAGTCAGTCGGTCAAAAGAGATCTTGAGATCGCCTCTTTTGCTAATGGCCTCAAACAAAAGAAAATTTCTCAGAACAAAGGAAAGCCGAGTTGAAACAAACCGCGTTCAAGCATGACAGTCGATTTCAAAGAGAGGTGGATTTTTCAAATTAAACACCTTGTGTTTACGCTTGCCAAATAATAACTCTGACAAGTCCGTTTAAAGATTGATGATTATTGTAACTTCAGTGAGCAAAAGACGGGAGCATTCGAAATACGAGGTTCATGACCCAAGTGACAATGACGACGAATGCAGAATGTTCAGAATGGAGCCGCTTTTTCTAAGATTGACCGCAGATCGTGACCATTCTTGCGAAGATCCTGTGAAATATACTTCATAAAACGGAAAGGAATTCATCGTAAAGCTTCCCTGAAACTTCACAACTCAATTTTTTATGCAGCTGTTTGGTCTCGCCGCTAGTTTTAGTGGCGCAAGCCATATCGCATTGCAAAGTGTGTAAATATCATTTACTGCACAGCACCAATTGCCGACGAGTTAACAATGTTTATTTACTTTGGCGCTTTGCGACGAAGATAAGAATTTTAATACATTATGGATGTTTGAGTAAGAAAAATTCTGTAGTCCTATCTTCACGATAGACGACCGCAATCCTCGAAAGCTTGAGCAGAAATCTTCCCAAAATCGTTCAAGTACCGAGACAATCATATTACTCAGCAATTTAGGTGTAAAGTGTTCGCGCAAACGAGCTAATGGCCCGACAAAACGTCTTGCAAAGGAAAACATGGCCAGTGAAACAAAAGAACAAAACAGAAATATTCGCCAACTCATTCATGTGACCTATGGCACGGTTTAAATCATCTTAGCTGAAAACCACGCAAAGTTCCACTTGGATTTTATCCTATTTACCGTGTTTTTCAAACTTTATGCGGATGTTGGCCGCCTTTGTGGTCCACATGAAGCAGTGATTACAAATATCTCGAACATACGCGATTCCGGTGTCCGTCTGAACCACGGAAAATGAGAAAATAAACCACAGAGATGTGCTACAGCAACTTCAACCGGCGCGTGTTATGAAAAGCACTGCTAGCAACTTGTAAAACCAGATATAAAACTGAAATTGCGTGCAATTGCGCTGGCAGCTTCAGGAAGAATTTCCGCATACATCTGCGATACCAGTTTTCGAGATGTACGAGGCTATATCCGATTTCTTTCCAAGATTAACACCACTGGCGATTAATCTACTTTTATAAATACCAGCTTTGCGGATCTTTCAAATTCCCTCAGCTGCAACCATAACTCCAGCTGCTGTCTCCTCCTTGTCCATGAGTGTTCAATTGCTCGCCGGACGCGGTCGAGCTCTTTAATAACTTTTTCCACATGCTGAAGCGAGCTGGAGTCGACACCTTCGGAGCTAGCAAGCTTCAGCTCTTCAATAATCGTTTCTCCTTCATCAATTGCGGTATGAATGGAGTCTAAAGTAGCTTCACCCTGATGTTTGAGATTTGTAAGCACCGTAGCAATATTGTCCGGGTTGTCGGACACTTCTTCGAGTTCCAACTGCGCTTTTAACTGTTCCACTAACTCTGAAAGCTGGAAAAATAAAGACGAGAGCGTTAAAACGAACGCTACCGTAGAATCGTCCTCTGTATGAAGCTCGAGAGCGTTCATGTTTTGCACGCTTCGGGCGAGCGCACGAATTTATTTGTGTCCTCTCAATAGCTCCCGAGTGTCCCGTGAGAAAGTCCCGCGCTGTACACCGGGCCTGCTTGCTGAGGGCTACGGTGCATATCATACACAATTCAGCTCCTCATAGACAAAGAATTGAATTTATCAAATGCGCGCCCGATCCGAACGATCAGATCTGAGTCGTGTCAATTAATTCGAGCCCCTCGTGACTGACAGCACAAAACAGCCGGTAAAATTATAAGTCAATAATGAGTAAAGACAACAATGTCACAGGATGAAAGAAATAGCTTCAAACACTTTCCTGTTACGACAAAGGGTTCGCTGCCCTTGACACGTACATCATGACCATCACAAAATAAGACTCAATTTTACCCGAGATGTTTTCCAGCGAGATTTCAGGGATTAGAGAACGCTCGATCGAGACTACGCGATCGATAAGATCGTATAACCTCTGGCGCATTCGGTTTGACGTTTTAATACCTAATGAAACACAATGAAAACTGAACTTGCCTGTAGAATACACGTATTGCAGACTTTCAAAGGTCGCATCACAGCAGCAGGAAACATGTTTACAAACCGCTCAGAACCAAGCGTCGAGGCAGACGATCGCACAGCGCGTGTAAAACGTTACGATGAAAGAATCAAACCATGACGGGGTTCTTGCGATTCCGAACTGAAATTCGAGCGCGCGCACTCAAAAACGACAACACACGAGCTACTGACAAATGACCTGCAGGAAGCAAGATTGATAATTAACCTGAAATCAATATGCACAATCAAAGTGGCCTACCTTTTGAGTCCGCGAATAGAAGTTGACAGCTAATTTCAGCAGCTCTTTGCGTCTGTTTACCCGGTCTATAAACTCTTGGACTCGCTTCTCAAAGTAGTCTACCCTCTTTTGAATTTCCTCAGGATTGCACTCCCCAGAGCTTGCCAAATGGCGCGCCGCCTCTAAGAGTTTGGCCGCGTTAGTGTAGGTATTCTGCAATGTAAAACCGCAAAATACGTTATACCATGGTATTCGAGTTTTATTTTCTAAATTAAGCACCAACTAAGACAAATACAAAAGTCAAATCGGATCATCGTCACTTTACGACTCACGGAAATATTTTTCCACTCCCTAAAATAACCGACAATTTTTCCAGATTTAGTTTCAGCCAATACAAACTTTATGTCAATACTGTGTGGTTGTGAGAGTTCAGAAGTCCTGTTTGACATTCAGTGAAAATTTCTGTATACTGGGGAATTTGCCTCTGATTTCTAAACAGGAAAGTTTCATTATTTTATAACCCACGCTCGGCATATTGAAAAGGTTGAGCGCTTATCTTAATGAAACTTCTCGCAGATTTGTAGTCGTGACAATGACATGTAGATGGGCAATTGAGAATAATTGATTTAAAAATAGAACCCACAGGTATTGGGAGTAACTTTGTATTGCGATCAGACAGCCACGGTGTTCAAAATATCTGCTCCAAACTCCAAAGAGCAAACATGTGCAGCCAAAAGTCGAAACCAGTGAACGAGGTGAACAAACAAACTCAAGTAGTGGTTTGTTTACCTAGCATGCTTCATACTCGATACATGTACAAGATTTTGTCATAATAACCAACGCCCTGTCTTCCTTGGATCGCCTGACAAATATCGTTCTGTCTTTTGACAAACTACCTCGCGAAAACTACTTTCACAAATCATATAAATATTGGCTGTGGGCAAAAAATGTCAAGAAAAGGAAATCCTTTTCGGCAAAGTGAAAAATTCGGATTGCCGACACTCTTATTATGCAAGATCGGTGGTGAAGGAATTTTAAATATATTTAATTCCTCTTGAAGTTAAACATGGCCTTCCGTCTTACTGTGTCCAACTTTACATTTTACCCACGCTGTGTGACTGAATGTGAACGTTGTCTTACAACAAGAGCAGTCAATTCAAAAAGTACTGTTGACAATCCGTTACGTAGAAGTTTCAAATATTGACAATTCGATAAATTGATATATTTGAATGATTCAGGAATTTGGGGAGGCAAAGGAATTCAGTTTAATACGATTAATTCCTCTCCACTTCTCACTTTAATAAGAACTTATTTTTTTCAAGAACTGTCTAAGTGAATCTGCCTTAAGTGGAAAAAATGAATGAACGTGGCGGCTCACTGACACGCGAACCGCAAAAGCCACTAAAAATACACCAACTATCTGTTGGAGACAAACGAAAAAGAGGGCAAATTTTGTGATAACATTTGTACAGGGTTAACAGGTGCTATCAGCTCTTTAGAAACAGCAACACGCAAAGCTAGGGTTAAAAACAAAAGGATTAAATGGAACGTGATTTGGAGAAACTGGAAAGCACGAAAGCAGAAATCAGCACAAACGAACAGGTAGACATGTTTTGGGAACACGTTTGGAGATGGACAACAACAATTGCTTCATAAGAGAGTTGAGAAAAACTGAAAAAAAAAAAAAACGACTGTTGCCTTACCACTTATCTTGAAAAGAAGGAAGTATACTTATTTTCTAAAGAATCCGTTTTTAGGAGCGAAAACAAAAACAAAACGTTTAAACAAACCAGATGACAAAGAACAGGATAGGTCCTTGTGAAGATTTTGACACGTTAGAAAATCGAGGGCGAAAAAAGCTCTACCAAAAAAGGAGAAAGCGAAAGACAGCAAAGTCAACTTTTGGAAAACCGAGAACAAACCGCTTTTCCAGGAAAGTTACTTTCGGTCTTTGCATACAGATCAAATCGAGAACGAAAAAGCTTGTCCAATTCAATCTTCATCTCTGAACACCACCTTCGTCTCACCACCTCGCTGTCATCTATTTCGCTTGTTTAGCTCGCAGTAAGGTGCCTATTAATCGACTTCTTTTGAAGAAAAAAACCTGTCCGGTAACCAGGGGGCTTTTAAAATAAAACTTGTACCAGTGCATGGTTTAAATACGTTAAGCCAATTATCCTGGACAAAAGACACTATGTTATAAGTATATTAGGAACTCTTCCTTTTCCGGAAAAGGAAAAGTTCATAATTGAATCAACATCTGTTATAGGAAAAAGACAGGCCTCAATGCAACGCAAAAGAAAGATCGATAGATTTAATGACGGGCGATTTACAAAAACAGCAGGGGTGAAAAGAAAAGAAAAGTTAGAAAATTATTTCATCAGTAAACCAAACAGGAAAGACAACAAGCGGAAACTTTGGGAAATCAAATTATGTTAGCTAACATCGTAACTCAATCACCCAGTAGATGCAAAGTTGTAAATTGCCTCTACTGAAATAATATTCACTTCAAACTGGCAAATCAGAAATAAATTGCCATTTGGTCGTATTTCCACACATTTACTCAAAAAATTTCAATCGGTGTTTAGTTATCTAGTATTTATTACTTGGAATTTTTGACTTATCACATGAAAAGCTTTTACGTATCAACAAATATTGCTGGGCGAGCCGTGGAAGGGAGAAAATCAAATTTACAGAATAGTGTTGAACGAAACTAATTCAGCAAATTATGATTAGCATGCCAGAAAATCTTGTAATATTTTGCATCTTTGGGTTAAAGTGGGCTATTAATCACAACATAGTTTACAATAAACAGATGGTACAAAGGATCTCTAAAACGTTAAGCTCAAACATGACTGGCCAAAGTCCAAAAAGAAACCATATCACCGAACCCTCAATTTCCTTTTCGAGTTTTATACGCTTCTAGAGAAGTCTTAGTGTCTGAAAATATAATCCTAGTGTATGGCCATTGAAAGGCGGGACTAAAGCCCTTTACTGTTGGGGTGTAAAGAGACGATTCAAACTTGTAAGTCTGCAGACGAAACCCTAAAGTTTGGCCATTAAAATGAAAGCTACTGAGCAACCATTTCCTGCGGTGGTTCTGTTGCTGTACAAGGTGATTCTAGATTTTTTATAATCCTAAAGTGCAGCCATTCAAATAAAAGCTATTGGGCAGCACTGTCCGGTAGGGCTGTTTATTATGCTGTACAAGGTGGTTCTAACTTTTGACTCTCTTGATGAAATCCGAAAGTGTGACCATTCAAATAAAAGCTACTGAGCAGTACTTTCCTGTGGTGCTGTTTATTATGTGGTACAAGGTGGTTCTAACTTTTGACTCTCTTGATGAAATCCGAAAGTGTGACCATTCAAATAAAAGCTACTGAGCAGTACTTTCCTGTGGTGCTGTTTATTATGTGGTACAAGGTGGTGCTGTGTTTTGAGTCTGAGGAACAAATCCTTAATTTTGAACCAACGTGTAACCAATCAAATAAAAATATAGACAGAGCTTATGGTATAGTCTAAACACAAGACAGCATTAATTGAGTCCTAGGAGTGATGATCAAGTGAATCGTTTCTACAAAGGGCCAACGCTTTCAAATCTCTAATTTCTCAAAGCTAACGTTAAAGGCATGTACATCGACAACGTTAAGACCGTTTTCATGGTCGCTAACCTGAGCAATGCTCTCGAATTCCTCGTGTCTCTTGAGTAACGCCTCCGCCTTAACTAACGATTTCCCAACACCCGTGTGTTTTACCAGAAACGTTTCTCCATGCTCTTCAATCCACTTGATCACCTAAAAACAAAAAAGTAAGATCAAGGTTTAGTCGATCGCGGATCAATTTCTCGCATAAAGCAAGGGGTTGCTCCCGCGTCCGAAAGTGAACAGAACACGTCCACATCCCGGCTCTAAAAGAACGAATGAACTGCACCTTAGTTTTTTCAACTTGTTAAATTGTGACTACAGAGGAGATAAGTAATCATCTGCAATCAAGACGAGGGCACCTTTGTTCTGTTAAAACTGGCCAAGGCAATGGGTCATCTAAGACCAGAACAAATACGACGATTTGAAAGTCAAGTTCGTTTAGCACGGCTCCATTTTCAAATCGTCGATTTGAAAACGGAGCCGTGCTAAACGAATTATCGTGCGACTTGCAACAATTTGCAGAGCCCCACAACCGTTCCAGAAGGAAAGAGTTTACTTACTTTTGTGTACAAACTAAATTGACTTGCAGGCCATTCCTGCTGAATATTTATCAAGTGTCCAAGTTTCTTGTTATGTAGACAGTAAAGTAACAACGGGCATAACAAAGTGTACTTTTGGAAACCCAATCCAGCTATTTAAGCAATAGAGGACTTTTTTCGTGATTAAATAGGCTGATATAAACACTCCAGGGGTTGGGAGAATTCGAATCCCCCTCCCCCCTTTTTTTGGTGGATTAAATCACTATTTCTTTTCGAAACGCTGCCGTTTTCTGACTTGTCAATTTTGACTTGTCAATTTTGTTTACTGCCAAGGGTATTCTCGTACAAACACGGCCGGATGAGGCAGTTTGTCGTTAGGTTTGTTCCTGAAAAGACGAAATATGATCCATTTCTAGCCATTTTAGAAGACTTTAATTACAGTTGTATTCATTGTTAGGAAAATATTCGAGAAGACTAGCAAATAATTCCACAAGCACTTAGCTATGCAAAATTCCCTTAAACATACACAGTGTCAAATCCAAATATACATTCCAATGTTCACTGAGAAAAAGACGAGATGTAAACAAACAAGTATATAGAAATCTGAATATTGGGTCCAAAGCAAAATTTGTAAGTATCTGTTATGGTAAATATATATTAACTTGATTACACCAGCAATTCAGCTATGTCATTGGTGTAGGACAGCATACAAACTCCGCGAAAAGTCTAGACAGTCGAAACCAAAAATTAGATAAACGTATATTTCTGGAACACTTCCTGCAGAATTAAACGCAAGCGATAACAGCAATATTCTAAAATACAGAAACGATTGAGTCAATCAATGCACATATGAAATGAATCAACCAGAGCTGCAAATTGCATCGTTTACAAGGACACTATTTTGTCATGCAACCCAATGTATTCAAGAAAGATCTACCTAACAGTATTGGCCTTAACACTGAAGTTAAATATCTCGAGTTCAAAACTGTTACGCAGAGCAAACTTAATAGTGATTTTTCAAAATACCGTACAGTCCAACTGTATCGTGGATTACAAGAACCTCGATGCGTTCTTGCTTACTAACAAAATCATTGTTAATCCGCTTGTACACTGTACGTTGGCAGATACCGTGTAGATCTCTGGCGGGCGCTAATTAATATTATGCTTTCAAATAACTTTTTTAGAGACAGACGAAGCAATCACATTTGCTGTTCTGAAAAGTACATACCGTGTTCACAGACATGTTACGGATTATATGACCCTTTCTCGCAATTTATCTTTCAATTCGTTACAAATCCATTGGAAATAACTGATCTCAAAGCATTCCTACATCTTCGCAAATCACTCAAAATGGAAGCCACGAATTTTCGTAACTTCCAAGATATTGATAATTCCAGACCTTTTGTTTCAGCAGAGAGCTAAGACTACATTTCAGTTTTTAATTTTGCAAGCTAAAGGAACCTGCTGAGAATTTTCTACTTTGCAAACACAGTTACTCGTTGGCACGTATTAAAATTTAAAGACATCTTCCAAAACACCTGCAGGCCAATATAATAATTATAAAATCTGGCAAATATGACTCCAACTTCTCATTAACTAAGTTTCGGCTTCAATCACGAATCATTCCAAAACTTGGGGAGCCTCTCTTTTTAACAACCAACCATATTTACACCGAGGAAATCCCCTCGGCCAATCACTTGAAGCCTAAAAAAATAGCTTGTTAGATGTCTTAATCAAACAATACACTTTCTTCACAATAAACGTAGCTGTCACAATTTGTGTGTTTACAACCCACGAAACAATGACAGAAATTTCGCTAAGCAGACCAAATTGTGAATAAATTTGCATAACTTGAAGATATAAATAAAAACATACAGGAACAAGCCGTGTTTTCCATTCAACAGGTGCTGAATAAAGAAAAACAACGACATTTTACGACGAACATTTTCAGTTTCGGATACATTCACAGTTGAAATCAAGTTCGACAGAGTGCAATCGAACAACATTTCGCTCATTTTAATGACAAAGTAATACCTTTCAGAGAGCAGATGGACATTTACCTACTTCAGCGAAAAGAGTTCGCGCATAGTAAAAAACATCAATAGAAGTCAAATGATAGGAATTATATTTCCCACCGTTATGATTTTTAACGTTTAAAATCTGCTTGTAAGATCTTAATATGACCAGGGTATTAGAACACGAGGAGAGCGGATGACCCATACGTAAAATATACTGACAATTACAGAAACACAACATTTTAATAACAATGAGGCCAATATGGAGTTGATCGAAACAGAGGATGTTGATTTAAAGCAAAATATGTTTCATTTGTCGCACGAACTCCCTAACCCCAAATAGCTATTGAGCTATAATTTCGTGACTGACTCAAAACAGAGACAACATTATTCTCTGATAATATTTTCTGGTGTAATTTGAAATTTCCATGACATGTTAACTAAGAGAAACCACTATATTTGAATTATAGTTGTTGGAATTGGTAATCACACAACACTGTGGAAGCCAGCCATCTTATACTAGAACTTAAAGTAAACACGCATGCCCAACTTTAAGTTTTTGTGTACAGAGAAGCAGCGAAAGCTGTACGATAACGCCACTTCATTTCACTCGCCAACTTCAAAACAAAAAGCAAAATAATGAATAGCCATTGAATATTCTGAAATCTAATACCCACATGTACGAATCAATTTCACTTTTTTGTGCTCAACATGATTTCGAATTTAACCAAATTTTCTTGACACGAAAATACAATTATTTGCTTGTTTCGGCAAGTCCAGTTTCAACTTCCCGGCGAAACCTGAGAAGTTTGAATCCAACTAAAACCATGAATATAACATGGCACATTTATCACTCTCATGAATCACACGTTTGCCGGATTATTTTACAGAATTAAACGGCGAACATCTTACCATTCTTCCTATCCAGTATCTATAGAGAAGTTCATTTGGATGATCTGTGCGCAAAACCAGATCCAGCAATACTTCACACATTTAAAAACACAACGAAAGGCGATACTCCCGGTGACACAGGTGAAATTCATGAAAAGCAATCATTTCTGGCACTGTAAATGCTTCTCGGTAAAATGAAATAAATAAGCTTTTCTCTGATTGGATAGTGTGGGCTTGGGGTGTGTAACATTAATTGTCTATTTAATAAAAATGTCTGAAAATAGAATTTTTACCGTAATGCAACTACATTTGAAGCGAAATTCAGTACAACCAAGAGTAACGTTTTTATCAGAAATTCTGAAATTGTGTTAAAGGAAATTGTTCAGGAAATCAAGCAAAGTAAAACGTTTTACAATTTCACACCTACAAGCCAAAACAAAATGCTAAAAAATCCTCAAAGCAAGCTTTTGAATTATTTACAACAACCTTAGAACAGTGTACATACAACCTGGATGTGTAACCAAACATGACAACCAAACAAAACAGAAATACAAGCTCCAGATCGTCGACTATTGGAGTCAAGCAAAGGATAGAAGCAAATATTTGATTGAATAATCCAGGCAAGTTGTTAGATGAAGGTCAGCATTGTTCACAATCTTCACCAGACTCAACAGGTGGAAAAGAAGGTTTTACACCAAGACAAGCAGGTACAATGAGTGAAAAAATTACTTCCTAGGGTGGGGTGAGTCACTGAAAGTTAACCTTTTGAACTCTACGAGTATTAACACTTGATCAAACAGAGATGAATTTGCCTAAAATTTCAACAATTTCTCCCTACTACTTCTATAGGAAATGGGGTAAAGCAACTGTGTTCCATTTTAAAGAGAATGAAACACAGTTGCTCCCCACTTCGTTGAAGATAATAAGGAAGTTGAGATTTCAGTGGAAAGTGGAAAGTGAAAGTTTAGGTGTCCACAGCCAAATGAAGGTCAACAGTGTTCTAGAACAGGAAGACTGTGGACGAAATACTCAGTTAGTAAGCAGAACTTTCCTGTGGTGCTGTTCGTTATGCTGTACAAGGTGGTTCTACGTTTCGAGTCTGTGGATGAAATCCTAAAGTGTGACCATTCAAATGAAAGCTACGGAGCAGTACTTCCCAGCGGTGCTGTTCATTAGCCTGTACAAGGAAGTATAACTTTTAAGTCTGTGCTTTTAATCAGGCTGTACAATTGACTGGTGGTTTAACTCTAAAGTCTATGCCTTAGTGTGACTCTGATCTTTAACCTCCTAAGACAACTATCCTATCAGTATGTGGTGAAACAGAGAATTAACTCTGCAGTGTAAATTAAAGTGCTAGAGAAACCCATGAAAAACCCACTGGGCGTTAGCCCTAGTAAAGGGTATCAGGGAACCACACGAGGCAAAGAAAAAATTCTTATGACCTCGGTGGGAATCGAACCCACGACCTCCGGATTAGATCTACCGTTGCTCTGCAAGGTTCGATTCCCACCGAGGTCATAAGAATTTTTTCTTTGCCTCGTGTGGTTCCCTGATACCCTTTACTAGGGCTAACGCCCAGTGGGTTTTTCATGGGTTTCTCTAGCACTTTAATTTACACTGCAGAGTTAATTCTCTGTTTCACCACTTGTGTTTATAGTGCTACGCGGCACAACATATATATGTACTCTTACTTTCTCTTCGCCGCGATTCACCACCTTAATCGTCCCCGACTTTCTCTGTCCGACCTCGTAGCTTAGTCGGCAGAGCAACGGTAGATCTAATCCGGAGGTCGTGGGTTCGATTCCCACCGAGGTCACAAGAATTTTTTCTTTGCCTCGTGTGGTTCCCTGATACCCTTTACTAGGGCTAACGCCCAGTGGGTTTTTCATGGGTTTCTCTAGCACTTTAATTTACACTGCAGAGTTAATTCTCTGTTTCACCACTTGTGTTTATAGTGCTACGCGGCACAACATATATATGTATCCTATCAGTATGATGCTATTCTTTTACGAAGCCGCAAAGCTTACAAAAGTTTCAAAACTTAGGATTTTCAAAATACTTTGAGTTCACAACAGAAAAGCAATGTCTGTCAAAAGAAGGACTATGAAAGGTAAAAAAAAAAAAACAATTTACTTCAGGAAAGAGAGGGAGATTTTTCCCCAAAAGCACAGACGAAAATAACTTCTATAATTACATGTACGATACCTGTAGTATTATTATAAATTCCTGATAGTTGCCTTTTCCCATGGCTGAATTTCAGCGGTATCTTTAGAGAGAAGACTCGCTATTTTTTAATTGTGATTATTCGAGTGAAAATAGGACCCAGCTAAATTAATGATACCATAGGTTAATTATACTTTTGCCTATAAACAGTAGGAGACCAAGATTCAAAATAAGTTAACTGGTTGATTTATGTGTTCCCTTCAAAAAACAGTGCCGTTTCTACTTAAAGAACAAAACAAAATTTAAAGAACCAAAATAATGTCATTTTTTTCCAATGAATTTTTTCTTTCGAATGGTGTTGGTAAACTTCACTTGATAATAATTAACAATTGCTATTCGTCTAGACGAGTTTGGAATTTAAGTATAGATGCATGAATGATGCGATGAGTCAAAGAAAGAAAACATTCAATGTATAAAAATTCAATTTGTCAGTGTGTGTGTACTCTAATAATGCATGGAGGAAGTCAAAATGAGGTAAGAACATGAGTCGGGCCACTTGCCTGCAGTTCATGGTATAATTCTTTGTGCCTAACACGTTTTGTCATCATCCAAGTGTTTATGTCGTCAGACAAAATATACTTCATACTGTACATACGATGACGTATCCACTTCGATTAACAATGGGCAACCCTTTCACAACAGTTTCCATATGTTTAACATAAAATTAATACCTTATGTCAATTCAAAGTACTTTGCAGGGTAATTTGAAATAGCATCAAAAGATATCTTCAGTTACCCCAAACATGAACATTAACGTAAACAAGGTAGATGGTATCACTGAACACTAAACCTTTTTTTACTGTTTTTGAACAACATGAAGTTGAAAATATAAAGATTGCGTAATGAACTGCAGGTTAAGATAAATAAAGATGCAAACAATCGTCACAGCTATTAGAGCTTGTTCAGCAGTAGCAACAAGAAAGCTTGGAGAAATTCCACACAAGCCCGAACTTTTTCAGGTTTTCAGGCTTTCTTTTCGCCACTGCTTTGGTAATGTTCATAACTACGGCCCGTTTCAAACGCCGTGCTAGAGTCGTGCCGAACTAAATTCGTTATTTAAGTTCGACTTTGGCACGGCCGTAGCACGGCGTTTGAAACCATTTAAGAATTAAGTTCGACTCTGCCGTGTAGTACGGCAAGCTCTGTCGTGCTACCCGACTTTGGCACGGCATGGTTTCAAACGGCGTGCTATTGCCGTGCCGAACTGAATTCATAAATTATAAATACATTTTAAAAGTCAGCAAAACCGGTTTGTTATGGTTTGACGCATGTTTACAGCAACAGCTTTTAACTCGACTTAATTAAGCTCGACGTTTGAAACCAAGTCGTGCCAATGTCGTGCTAGAGTCGAGCCAAATTGAATTTAGTTCGGCACGACTTTAGCACGGCGTTTGAAACGGGCCTATGATTGTCATTCTTGTGTTCATCCTTTTTTAACAGTACCTAGGCTTTTCAGATACCCCACTACACCGGTAATTAAGCTGGACATAGAGTAGGAAGCCAAAATGTCATCATGATAAATTAGGGAGAAATAGAGAGGTAAATTGCATTAAACAATAAAGAACTGTCACCAGGGCAGCCATTAAAGGTCAGGGCCTTAGGTCCCTGGCTACATCAAAATACATCTAAACATACCACATTAGATGTAATTCTGTGTTACGTTTTGAGTACCCCTGCTTACTTAAAATTAGTGAAACGTCTGTGTTACCAACAACTTGCAGAGGCATCACTAATTTAAAGAAACAGAAGGGTACAGGATTCTTAATAGGCAGGTACACCTAAGATTTCGTTGGCTTAATTGTCATTCAGTTTAATTTAAAACCTGATCAGCAAAGGTGGTATTGTGTTCAGAGGATAAGGGTGCCGGTGCCGGTAGCCGTGTCCTGGTTACTAATAACAACCGTGATTAACAGCTTATTTCCAAACTGACATTACCACATTCACATATGGCAACTTGATAAAATGTTGCTGGTGTGAATTGGCAAACACCAGTTTGACACAAGATGCACATTAATGTCTTACCTGAGAGCTGTCTTGATCAAACATGCAAAGCTGAAGGTACTCCTTAAGTCGTGTCTTGCGCTTCTCCCATAATAATCCTAACTGCCGGTGATGTTCATGAACCTCTAGATAAATATCCATAACGTGAGAGCCGGCTTCCTCTGAATATTCAGGATTTTTAAGAAACTGTTTTTCAACCACTAAAGGAGATTTCTGAAGTTCAGCCAATAGAGCTTTGCTATCTCCACTAACAGTTTCAAAAGCATCTTCAATCTCTTGCCGCAAGTCATTGAGATCCGTCAATAAACCCTCTACTGCCGCCACTTCTTTAACTTCTAAGTAGTTTTTGTTCTGTAACCTTTCCTGCCAGATTTTGACATTGTGAAGGAACTAAAAACAAAATAATCATGGTTACACCCCAATACTGCACCCAGACAAAACGTATACACTGGCAAACAGAAATTACTAAAAAATTACTTGTGTAACCTGGTCTACTTTTCAAGCAGACCAATGCAAGAACATGTGGCATCAAAGTTGCCATAAACTATTTGTCCATAAACTTGAAAAAAAAATCAAAGGTCTATTACCATACTAGATGTTAGAAAGGTTTTAGAAGAGTTTGAAGGACAATTTGCCAAAAATAAGTCAGACAACACAAAACTGACACATCCAGTTGACTGACTCAATGATACATTTGGTTCTTGAATCAAAGATTTTTTTCAGAGTTTTTTTTCGCTGTTAATGTCCACCAACTTAGATAGACTTTGCTTGTAAACTGAAGACTTGTGCTGACAAACACTTGCAGTTTGTGGGGTTAATAACATAAAAATTAATGTGGTTCTTGTTGTTCTTGACAACAAAAGAAAATCCATTGTGCATCAAGTTAAACACACTATGTATGAAGCGGAAAAATGCTGCTTGGAAGGCAATAAAGGCAATGCACTAACAAAAATTCCTACCTCCTCGCTATGTTTGTGATATGCAACTGATCTCGCCAACAAGCAACTCCTCTGGGTAATGTTCATATCAAAGGACTTCCATTCACGATCCACAGCCTGCGCTAGAGCTTCAATTCTATCAGATTCATAATGCACTGCTTCGCTCAGTTTGTCAGCCACGTCTAGCACTCGGCTGATGTTGCCGTAAACACTCTGAAACAAAACAAGAAAACATGTAAATAGTCAACGAGGGAACACAAGAAAACGAATGCAAATACTAAATATTTGTTACTACCTGTGACAAAATTATCAGTAGTCAGAATACTTGTTACTAAAAATTAATACACGCATTGAAATTTGAATTTTTTAGTTTATTAGAAAGGAAATTTTCTTGCAATTTTGTTTTTTGATGGCTTTTAGTGACAACACCAGTAAATATCACAGAATATGAAATACTAAAATCTCATGATAAGCACATGAAAGTGACAACAAAATCTAAGATTGGCTGAGGCCCTTGATCTTGTACCAAAGATCAAACTAACAAAAGAAGATAGAAAAAAAGCTTGAATTTACATTAATTATTTTATCATACTTCCAACGTTTTACTTGCGAGGGTGGTATATATTATGGCCAATACTTTTGACTCATAAATTTCAGTCTTAATCTGCCAGTAGTTAGTGGTTTAACCCAAGAAGGCTCTCAGTTCTCCACCTTTTGCACTATCTTGAGCTTAAAATAAACCTTAAGTGAAACATGTTTCTATTTTGGCAATCTATACATCCATCGGTGTAATGATATAACATCAACAACTTTTCCCTTTTAGTACAAAACGGATGCCTGTCAAGTGTCAATCACATGCTGTGAATTTCAGCATGATTTTATTTACCTTTTATTGCTTCTTTAAATTCACATTCGAATGGATTTCACTCCAGATTTCCCCGTTTTTTTTCATTCTACACACTAAACTAGCCCAAGAAACGTCTATTTCTAAATGTATTTGACAGAGGAAGTTGCCAGAGTCACTTTAGCACACAGCCGTATGACAGCAAAATAAAAGGCAATTCCTTGAATGTTAAAATGCATTAATCATGAAAACCAACATGACCTCAGGGAACTATGATAAAGACAGCCTGAGTTCCAACAACTGTCAGTTATGCGTAAATCAATTAAAACATGGATGAACCATCCAAAAAAATCAACCCATTTTAACATGATTGTACAAACAAGCATAAACAATGACATGTGATAAGCTGATTTTAGGTTACAGGTCTGACATCTACCATACTTTGTTCATAATAATAAAAGTAAAAATAATAACAATAACAGTGAACAGAAAGCAAAAATTACCTATAAAAAAACCAATGTTTCAGTGTCATTGTGACACCACTGACAATTTTTATTATTTCTAATGATAATTCAAACTAAAATAATATGATCTAGTAACAACAGCAACAACAACAACAACAACAATAATAATAATAATAATAATAATAATAATAATAATAATAATAATAACAACAATAACTTGTATGTATTGCTATAATGATAATAATAATTATTATTACAGTAATCCATGCAAGTTTTGAAGAAGTTGTGCCTTTGGAAGTCCACTTTCCCATTCCATCTGTGAGCAAGGAAATTTATGTTTATCTGCCGACATTTCTATAACATTTCTACTTTGAAATCTTCTCGTATCATCACTACACTACAATTGCACAATCCACCAGTGAGGTTTGGTAGTTTGAAAATGAAAACTACTGTAGGGTCCGTGCCCAGATAGAACAAAAAGTCTATGGAGACATATTAATTTTCTGTACTATCCAACTAAAAGTGTTGTCTAAAAAATATAGAAGACACCCAACAATGTACAAACAAATTCTCAAGGCCAAAGCTAAATAACTACCAAATCAGTGAAAAAGGGGATGTGAAGCTTAAAACAGAACTACAGCTTCCAACTATTTTTCAAATTTTCTTTCTCAACACCATAAATTATTCCAAATTAGGCAGCTTAATTAGTATTAAATTTATTCTGCAATTACTGTGATATTAAGGATTCACAGGTCTAGATTTTATTTTCAGAGCCTAAAGTATAGTTTTTTTTTAATAATTTCCCAACTGAAATATCAACTGCAAAATTATTTTAGCTTTCTCAACTTGGTGCATATATGGCAAGAAAAAAGATAGTTTGCTTTAAACAAAGCAGAAAGACACTTCTATGGCAGAAGCTCTGATTTAAGTAGTACCTGTGTGTGTAATATTTATTGATTACCAAGCGACTTCCTTGGTTTTGAGATATGAAGACTATGATACATAAATCTACATACAGCAAATTTCAACATGCCGGTTTCCAAGGAAATATCCAAAGCAAATACACAGAAAAGAGGCAATGTTTTGGGGCAAATGAATTGGAACAGACTGCAGTACAATGCATCAATTCAAGCCAGCAGCGATAAAATCAACATGTTTCATAACATTTTAGAACAAATAATACTGAAATAAAATATAATAGAAATGTTCTGGCAACAAATAAACCTTAAGTTACTGAAATTTACCCAATAAATCAATATTGAGGATGACTTTCCACATGGAGATACATAGGCTAAGGTTAAAATTTTCCTTTAACAAATATTTCACGATAGTTGTCTAGACTGAATAGTGTTCAATTGAGGCATTTAAAAATATCCAAAATTTGTTTTAAATATATTGGTAGAAAAACCAACTAACCAACTTACCAGTTTATCTACAAAGCTTATAAAAATACTGCCAACAAAATAACCAAATATTTTTTAGTTGGTTGCACAGGCGATATACATAATTTCCTGGTCATAATTTCAGTCCTCACCATTGCATGACTGACTTACAAAATTATTATTCATAAAGATATGGTGAATATTTTGAACAAATCATGTGTTGCTAGCCAGCTGAGATGTCAGACAAAGAATCTTCTTAAATTGAGGCTGGAACACAATGGCAGTGTTAATGAAAATAATATTGAAGACCTCCATGAGAAAAAGATGTATTTAAAGGAATTGTGCAAATTAAATAATCTATGAAAGTGCTCTAGTCAAAGCAATTTGCCACCAAACTACATCAGTTACTTCAGCAGCATGAGAATTAATCCATTTTTTACATTAACACTAACCATTGAAAACAATTTCTACATTTTTAATACATTGAATTTCTAAACCTTTATAGAAAACCACACTGAATATATTCAAAAATCATAGACAGTGTTACCTGTTGTAAAATGCCCTTTATCCAGAAGAAATAATGTGAATGAATAATTGAATCAAGGGAGATAATTCAAATTGTCATATGACTACCTGCACAAACCCATACATTAAAGCCTCTCCAGGTGATTCTCACCTGAATTTGAGGTGCCAATTGCCAGAACACAAAAAGAGAGACTTAAAATCTCCCTGCATTCAATCTATTGTGTTGATCTGTCTGATTCTTCTTATCAGAGGATAAACACTTCAATTTAAAGGGGCTGAGTTCCCAATTTTCCAATCTCTCTTTGAGTGTGTGCGTGTTTAAAGATGTGAGGTTGTTATTCAGTACTGAATGTTTAATAAAAGTCTGCTGACAACCTAATTACAAAACTGCCTTGTGACCTGAATGTCCTCAAGGCTTGTCAACTCTTGCCAATGAATTACTCTTGCTTCATTGAATCATTACTCTCATTATATGAAGCATACAATGTCATAATAATAATCTGACGTGTACACCATTCTTCAACATACAGAACAGAATGCGAGAACAAGTTAAATGGGTAGTTAATACTAACCAAAAGTTAAATTAAAAGAAGAGACACAAACATAACATGGCTCCTGAAAACTTGAAATACTAGATGAGAAAAATAAATTATTTAGGGTTAAAACACCATTCATGCTTAATGAGATATGTTGCCTAATTAAATTTTCTACAACTTGATTCCAATATTATAGGTCATAATCTAAAACGGCCTTTTATTTGATTCATCATTCACACAGAACTGGGTGAGTGCATGACCATTTTATTGTTTTCACTTGCCAAACAAGATTTATATTTGCAGGGGCAACTGATCAAACCAGTGCCAAAAATCCTCCCCTGATCAATGCCCTGTCTGACCAGCACAATGGAACACATTGCAAATGACAAAACAGAAACAAAAGAACAAACAACAGACAAAATATATTAAATACAAATCTAAAACAAGACCAAAATTAATCACCAACAATTCCTCCCATACACAAAGAACCTCAAGGCAATGTGGTTGTCTTGGAAAGAGCTACTTGGGTATTGATTTTGTTCTTGCTGCTTTTTCATGCCAAATAGGGTTGACTATTTCAACTTATGCTCCACCTTTGTTGACCATGACACTAAAATGAGTAATTGAAATTTCCATGTAAAGTACCTCATCATTTGAAATTTTCAAAAGGTCAAAGTTTCAATCACACGAGTAGAGGTTGCAATATTCCTAAACAAGAAAATTACTTAATTTATTGACTTTCTGTAATAAGAATCTGTCAGGTTAGAAAAAAATCTTAAATGTAGATGATGACTGAGCGAGCCCCTGAACATTTTCAGAGCAAAGACCTAGACAAAGTTGACAGTATTAATGGCTCCCTGTCAATCCACTTTCAGGTATTTTTGTCCCAAACGTAAAAAGAAATCATAGCACATGTAGATACACCTGTCCCTCCCAGAGTCAGTCTTCAATCCAGATATGGTGTAGTGATAATAAATACTATTCCTTAGATAACTTTTAAGTCTGCATCAAAATGTAAAACTTGAGCATTCAAATGACAATGACAATAACAACATTAATTTTTTACTTAAAAATTAGCGAAGTGAAAGCTACAAAGCAGTACTTTCCCTCAGGATTGCAAATTATACTGTACTGGGTGGCTCTAATGTTTAAGTCTGTGAATACAATACTAAAGTGCAACAATAAGCCCTGGGGTTTCCTGAGGTCTCCTCATCACTTCTTCCTTCTCTTACTATTATTCACTGTAAGCTTCATTCAAATGAAAGCTACTGAGCACAGCTTTCCTGTGGTGCTGTTTATTATGCTGTACAAGGTGGTTCCACTTTTGAGTCTGTGGATGAAATCTTGAAGTGTGACCATTCAAATGAAAGCTACTGAGCGGTACTTCCCTATGGTGCTGTTTATTACACTCTACAAGATGATGCCTTGTAGATACACTAGCCTGCTATTTGTGGGTTAGTGTATCTTTTGTTACTTTTTAGTTAACTGTGCTTTTAACACATTTGATTTGATTAGATTCGGTTGCAGCAGTTAAGCAGTACAATCCTGTGGTGCTTTCTTAATGATGTTGTGGAAGGAAGTTCTAATTTTAATTCTGTTGATGACCTTCTTAAATGTGGGAACCAATTTCACTTTTGTTACAAATCTGCGAGATAAGTACACTTTAACACCTGTTAAGCAGCCATCATTAAGGAAATGGACAGTGGACACTGTCTTTGAAGAGGAAAAAACAATACAACTCATTCGGACTTTGATTACTGGCCATTTAATAGGAAGCTGTTTAATAGGGATTCAAGTGTACAATCATGGGAAAAGAAAGACAGAAATCATCAAAACAATGCCAATGCATGTGTGAATAGTAATTTATTCAAAGGTTTAAAGCACCACTTCAATCAATGAATGTGAGTACATTTTGACCACCTCAGAAACAGTTACCCAATTCAACTCCATGTCAGATGTTGAGCAGTCATGCCTAAATAACCATCTGAAGGTAGATTTAAGTTCGGGCATGATGGAAATGAGGCCACATGACTAGCTGCATGCCGGTCAGCAACAAATTTGACGACATTGGCCCAAGCTATAAACTCTGGCCTTAACCCTATAACTCCCAAGATCTGATTGTTCATTCTCCTTTCTAGCTGCTATACAGTTCACTGTACATTAGTTATGAGAATTTGGAGTTATATCAAGGTAACATACTCCAGCTGATAAGTCTGTCTATTCTCATCACCTGTCTGTTGGATAATCTATTGATATTGTAAAGAGAAGTTACATGCTAATCAGGTCTGGGAGTTAAGGGGTCAAAAGAAACCTTCACTCTTATTGGAAAATTATTTCTCACTGAGTAACTCAATGAAATGTTTAGAACTTAACCCCTTCCCTCCTAAGAGTGACTTATACATTTTACTCTGCGTCAGCCAATAATAAATAATTGTTTTACTCATCATCATCAAAGGGAGACCCCTTAGGAATAAAGGTTTAAAATAATAACATAATTAATTACTTTTAAATGTGTTGCATGCTGCCACTTTGGATTTAATGATGACATAATTATGAAAACTGCCATTGTCAGGTAGCAGCCGGGTAATTCTCTTTTTCCTGAGAGAACTGAGTGACTATGCAATGCCACAACATCCAAGATAGCAGTGTGTAAGAAACCAGCCAGAGAAAAATGCAGAAGATTGTCACATTGTTTACTCTAGCAATGGCAAAAATAGATTCTTATTCTTCAACAAAAATTGAGCTAACAACAAAATTTCAGCAATTCCACAGAGTTATAGTTTAAACCCTTTTCACTCCCACGATCTCAATAATTATGAATTCTCCTTACTGTCTCCCATACATTGCTCATGTTAGTTCTAGGAATTTGGTGTTCAATCAAACAATAACCCCTAGATGATGTTTTCTTTATTCTAACCACCTGTCTGCTTGACAATGTAATGACACTGAAAGGAGAAATAATTTATTGATCAATCCTGCGAGTGAAAGGGTTGATTGTAGGCAGTGAGGGTTATTGCACTGCTAGTGCAGTAGTGGGCTTATAAAACAGTTTGAGTATATATCTGTTCAAATATAAATCTAAAATACGTGACATGCGGTTAACAAACAAAATCAACTACACTGAATATGTATCACTGCACAAAAATCACTTTGGGTGAAATTGGAGAGGAATGAGACTAAAATAAATAAAGAATGAAAAGAAAAACAAAATTTATTCCTTCGAGGTTTAATCAAAGCTGATAAGGAAAAATGAAAGTTAGCATATGAATAACACTCAGTCTGTTGCACAAAACTGTGACCAACAATATTAGATGTCGACCAGAGAATGAAAAAAATAATAATTGTAAACAAACTGCTGTCTGACTGTAATCAGATCACTGGTATACCAAATACAAGAAACAAAAAATTTTAATTCAGTCTGTATAAAAATTAGCAGCAACATAAAATGAAACCAGAAATTCTTATTAGAAACAGAGCAAGAAATTTGATTACCAAATGTGATAACAATAATATTTTGTTACAAAATTTATGTTCAGAAAAATGAAGGCAAAATATAATACCAGTAACTCAAAAGAGGAACTTGGAAATTTGGATGTACCAATCACTGAGTTGGTAAGGCAGATGCCCCATGAAGTATGTTATTCAAAACCTAGCCTTTGAGTGCCAGCCCTTTGCTATAGCAAATCATAGGCAACTTGAAGTGTGTATTTGTACTACAGGCGAATTCTGGATTATAAAACAAGTGAAACTAAAAGTGATAAATTTTGAAATATATTGCAATACATTAGATGATGATTATTTTTTTGCATTACATATCCACAGAGAAGAAAAAGAATGTAGTACTGAACACAGACAAGAATCTGACCTTTCATCTACTTTTCAATGGTACCAAACAATATCAGACTTTTGTTTTCGTTATGTGCAGTTATTAATAACAAAAATGCCCCCAAGAAAAGTTGAAATAACTTACCTGACAACACAACTCACATCAAAATAACATTGATAATATTGTGCAAAACCTTTGAAAATGTCCCCACTCAATGCAGAAAAAAAAACACACACTTTGCTTTAAGTTCCCTTTTAGGAAAATATATTCTGCTTCCAGACTAGAAAAAATTTGATCAGCTAAGAACAAAATGACAAGGCTCCATTATAATCAATTAAGGCTTTCACTTCTTTGCAGCCAATTAACCAGAAAACCAAACTTTGGTGTCATGTTTACACCATACCACCAATTAACTTCACGTTCATTTGTATTGCATAAATTCTAATGTAAAGATCATAATTTTGAAGACATATCATATTCCATATAAAGAGCTTTATGAAGCTGTGTGTTTACTGTCAAACAAGATATCTGTTTTTCGATTCCACTGCTTGTGTAACCTTATCCAAACAAAATATAAAACAGCATACAATGTATGAAAGGACAGGTGTTAAACCCATGCACCACTATGACCTGTCTGTATAAATTATACAAAGCAGCATAATTCGTACTATCAGTGCCAGTATAATTCCAGTGATACACTGTATTTAAATAATCACAGAAGGAAAAAGGGCAGAATTTGACATCACAGCTATTGAGATTTTTGAAACACTTTGCTGAAGCCATGAATAAGAAACCATACTTGTTTTAATTTTCTTTGACGGCTTTACAGAAAATTAATTTGATGCATTTGGGTATTTTGAAATATGTATAGACATTTGAATTAAGATGCTAGGTAATCAGCTTCAAGAAAGAAAGGGCAAACTGTTCTATCATCCACAATAATATCTCCAAAAAATGGTGACATGGTTCATTGCAGAAAGTGATCTTTAACAAGCCTGGAAAAATAGTATTCCACAGAATGGTGATTTAAAAAGGATTGAAAGAAATCTATGTGTACAAGCAAATTTGTAAAATGTCACATTTGTAAATAAAAATTTCTGGCTGAATGATTTTGGCATTGAGGGAACAGTCTGAACATTTAGTGTTTTTAAAGAACATGCATTATTCTGGGAAATATATAGTTTTGTCAAAGTATTCTTATTTTGATCTCATATGCATATACACTTTACAATGCACTAAAAGCATTTTACCTTGGCAATATTAAGGAAACCCTACTTGAAAAAGTCAAAATAATGATTTTCACACACACAACAAAAACCCAGTAAAATTGTATTTCTTACCATGAGATGACCCTGCCCTCTATTTCATCAGCTCAAGGCAAAATTTACCAATATTTTCTTAAGCTACATTCCATTTGACCGGCTTAAACTACAGCTTTCTAGACAGCACGTAAAATTTAAATCACATTAGCATTGTTCTTATGCAAGATCTGATAAAGCTGGAAAAGTTGCCAATGGCAATGAATCTTGAGCAACAAACTAATGTTTGAGCATTCAGAATGACCAAAGCCGTGTATTGTTATTCTCAATGCCAAGATAAATTAATTTTAATAATTAACATCCTAGAAGTGTCAGGAATTCACTGGATAGCCTACGATAACCTAGCCACAAAACTTTAGATTTGAAATTCAAATTGGGATTTCAAAACAAAACGTGACACAGGTGTCTAGAGAAATAAAAGCATTGAGTTTTTTTGCACAAAAGTTTGGTTTTGTAAGCCAAAAAACTTCAGATTCTAGTAGTTTGATAAATGTGACATGAGCAAATTTTAAAAAAAGTAATAACACACAACTTCACTCAGGAAGTCATAGAGCCATGCTGTCAAGAATGAACTATGAGAAATAATTTAATGTGCCATCCAACAAGTACTAAAATTGAATATCTACATTCCAATATTTAAGGGAATGAAAATAATTAAAAAAATTAAAAACAAAACATCAGATACTACTTGTAAGATGGAAAAGGCCTATAATGACACCACTTTGTTCTTACAACAAGAGTATGTGTGCTATGCACTGGGCTCATGCCATTCACAACAGATATCCTTGTTTACCCAATTTATCAAAAATTCTATCTGCAGCAATTTTCAGAGTAACATGGTCAGTGTATTGTGAGTGCTTCAGAAAAAAAAATGTCATTTTTAGTACCGTAAATTTCAGTAGGCTTTATTAGATTAGGGGGATTTATTGATCAGATATGAATTTCATGATTTTTATGACACTATTTTTGTTTGGTCATATTTCCAAGGTTGAGACTTTACTTCTTTTGCTCTTTTATGATTCAAAATTATGCCAGCTAGTTTTCAATATAAAAATCAAAACAAAGATTTGTAAAAGAAGCCATTGTGAGAATTCAAATACAGTGCCTGTGGCTTAATAAAAGGTGATTCAAAGCTCTGTTTCTACTTAGTAACATCAACTTATTTTCAAACCAAGAGGCAAGATATGTGAATTGCAAAAAAAAAATACATGATTTTGTGCATTTTTGGCTTTGAAACCCAAATTTAATCAATTCAGCTCTATTATAACACATAATGACTGGATGTATAGCAAAAAAATTCTAGTGGTTCCTTGTTTTGGGTTGGGCTTAAAAAGCTTAATATACTGTATTCAGTAATTTATAATATTTTTAATATTAATTTTAAGGACCTTTGACATCCTTAACAGAAGGATTTGAAGCTTAGTTCATTTATTTAACTTGTGTCTCCTTTAATTACCAAACAACACAGTAAAATTGTACTTTCTCCCTTGAGAAATTACAGTTTTCTGCAGTCATATAATACAAATGTATAAGCCACCTCTTAAAATCCCTGACTATATTAATTAATTATCAATTGAAACTAAGTTAAATCTTACATAATGTCCATCCCATATACCGAGAATTGAATATCTGCAAAGTAGTTTCAAGGCCAAAATAATACCCTAACAAGTTCTGGTATCTCACAAACATCAAGCTAAACCCCTGGTGAGAATAATTTCAGTTTGGAGCAAGTAAGCAAGCAGATCTGCATATTAACTAAATGTACTTGAAAATGTTCCAGCTTCATACCCTTAGAAAGGAAGTGAGATGTAAAATAAATTGGACAGGTGACAGTGCTCTCCTATGACAGCAAAGTAACATAAATCATCTTTTTAGAGGGGGGGAGGGAGGGGAGGGGGGAGGACCAGGACAGGGGAGTGTTGTTCAACGAATATGGGCAAATTTTCTCACTTTAACCTAAACCTTATTTAAAACACACTACAGTCCTGTTTCCTTTGTTCCTTGCTTTTTTTTCATAATTTGTAATAAATGAAAACACTTGGAATGCTTGTAACATTGGTTGTTTCAAAGTGATAACAGATATTAACTGGGAGCTTTGAAAGCTGTACTAAGGTTCACGACTCAAGTGCCAGCCATTAACACATACATGTATAGCATCTCCGCCATCAAGTTAGGCATTATGCATTCTCGACTTGACAATGGACTCCACTTCCGCCACTCACCTTGCATCAAGGGTTTCATTCATTTTCAGGGGTGACTGGGAGACTGAGCTTGCCTTACATGTGATAATAAACTTGTGACTTCAGGTAAATGTAAATGGCAAAAGGCCAGTTAATTTTTTAAACCACTTAAATTAAACTACATGTAATAGGATTTAGTGGCTAAGGGAAGGAAATCCATTTAGAATAATCCTGCGCCTCCATGTTAGGGCTTATCCCCTTATCTTATAAAAAAAATGCCATTGCCAATTGAAACCAGTTAAAGCAGGAACCAAAATAGTCTGTAGGTCTATTTAACAGAAATTACCAATGGAAAAATCTTTACACATGATAAATTCTAACCAAATTTGATTTTTTTTTCAATTAATAAGTGAAAGACAATAAATGAAATCTTTAAATGCAATAAAACATGTTCAGGGTGTAAACTCCTTCTAAAAAGTAAGTACTACTAAGAGATAATATAAAAGTTAATATCACATTGTTACAACATCTTAGCCTGTTAAGACAAAAAAAATGATTATCTGAAGCATTCTCCATGACGTAAAATACCAGTTACAAAGGATAAGGTTGCAGATATACATGTACAGTGCATTCAATGACTGGCTGGCCTATAAATCATCCTTCCAGACACCCCAAAACCTTTTTACACACCACAAGGGCTTCCTAATTTAAGTTAATAATTAATTAATTTAAAAAACACTTTGGCATGTCAGTCGTAATTTCACCAGCATCTTTCACGACATTCATCAGATTGAACTCAATCACTCATTTTCTGAGACAGAACTTGCAAGCTTAATGCAGCAATGACCCAATAAATGTACAACTTTATGTGTAGATTCTTGGAGCATGTAACATTAAGTATTCTAAATGCTAAGCATATGGGCATTCAGGGTGTTCATTAGCCATCGGAGATCGGAGAATTCTCCAGCGACTGCGTGGAATTCTCCGGCTAAATTTCGATGGCCTGTAGCAGCCTTGAAGGTAATTTTTTGTCTGAGTGGCCAGATTCTCCTGTTACTTTATAATAATTATCCTCCTACTACATGTACATGTACTTCAGTTCTTAATGAAAACCCTGGGCATACAATTGGATTTAAGCTACAGGCTTAAATTTCCCTCTGTGCACACTTGAGGATACACAGGGGATGTTTTTAATTTGAAACAACCAAAATTTGATTCCAAATAACAGGGCTCGAGACTAACGGTAGCCAATTAGCCACAGACTAGTAAAAATTCCAATTTGGCTAGTAGGTTTTGCGCTTCACTAGCCATTTTGGCGAGTGAAATGTCACCACTGGAGGACCAGTAGAAATTACTGGTCGAAGTGTGCAGACTTTGAAACATCGGCTGTATATAATTGGTTCACATGATTTATTGCCTCAAGCAAGAACTTAAGATTATTAAAAAGCGAAAGCATGATTGAATTTTTCGGTTGTCTTTTCTAAAGCACCAAATGACAAACAAACTGTTTGCTGCAAATGAGAAGTTACGGAAGTTTAGGGATAAAGTTTCATGCTTAAAAAAAGTCGGTCTTCTTTCAATTACTTCAAAAACTAAAAAAAAATCTGAGTGATTCAAGTGATGCCTATTTAAGATCGATGTCTATGTCTGCAACTCTCCAAATAAAGTCATTGCACTTTGAAGTTGTTTAGTGTACTTTAAGTTACACACAGGCTAGCGTTTATTTGACGTTTTAGTTCAAGCCCCTTAAAATCAGATTTTTTGTATTTAAACTGTTGCGATGATAAACTCATCATAATACTTTCAAACGTAAAATAAACCTATTCTTATAAGCTGATAAGTTCAGTTCTTTCATCTCTGTACTGTGGTTGGAAAAAAAGGTACTGAAACTGCTTGACAGGATGAAAAATAAAATAACTAAGAAACAAGTCTGGCTAGTGAAAAATTTGTTTTGGCTAGGGAATCAAACGTATGCACTAGCCACTGGGCTAGTAAGCTGAAAAGTTAGTCTCGACCCCTGAAATAAACAAGCAAGAATAACTGTTCAGGAGTTACTAATGATGTTACTGCAGACTGGAGAAAAATGCTGTTCAAAGCAAGCAAAATCGAATATATTGGTTGAAGGCCATTTTCCCCAGCTCATTCAAGAGATCCATGGTTAGGCTGGTCAATGTACAGTGTATGCATACAATATAATATTGTGTCACAAGAAAAACCTTGGCAACAATGTTTGTATTACATGCAGTGTTTCACTGATCCATTAACAGGTACCAAAACAAAAAATTTATTTTGTGTACACAGTTACAAGAGGGCATACCGGTGAATATAATGATAAGCCAAAACAAAAGTGCCCTTTACCTTGAGAGAAAAAACAACAGGAAAACGTCTTGCAAAGGGAAAAAACAATTAATGCTCTTTGGATTTGCTTAAGGAAAGAAACAAAGCTTAATATCAACATTTCCTAACTTCCCTCTGTAACATACATAGTCACTATTTCCAGAGGCGTATGTATTTACCTTTTGTATTTTGTTTCTACCAGTACAAAGAATAATAAATTATTACTAACTCTGACTTAAAACTTAATGGTCTCCAACAACAAAACAGAATTAAAAGAGTGGCTTGAATGTAACACGAACTAGAGTATAATAGACAATATTATTTAGAAGCTGGAGTCTCAGCAAATTTACTTGCATAATTTATTAAGTGGCTTTGATATTATTTCAATTTCTTTAAGGGTGTATTATGAGCTCACGTCATGCAAGCCCTCGAACAGTTGAATCTATGTGTCTAATGCTTAATTCTAGCCAATCAACTTAGTTCAATTCTACATGCTTTGTCTATCTTTCTGCAACACAGGAAATAAATAAAGAAGATTCTAAATTTGAACCATATATAAAGTGCACTAAGTGAGTAAGTATAAAAACAATATCAAGAAGCATTCAAGAAAATGTAAAAAAGAAAACAATTATATTGAATGTATGGTGTACATAAAAATTCCACACTTCCAAATTCCACTCAAAATCCATGACTTAGGAAAAATACAAGCTTAGAACTGTACAATTAACACACAAAAACAAAAACAAAGCTTAAATTTTGTCCTTAACTAAAACATAACAAGATAAACCCAGAGATAATCAAGAATTTCTTATTTAAATGTGAATAAATACAAGAAGGCATAGGATTTGAAAACTCCAAGAACCTTATAAAAAGAGTTTCAATCAAAACACGAAGAAACAAACTAGGACACTGTATTACAACATCCTTGTAGCTAAAATATCAATGTTTTATGCTGGTAAGTCTGTTTAAGGTATCAAAAATCATAAGAAATTTTGAAGGTTGAGTTCAACTATGTTCAGATATAATGAGTTGAATAAAATAGAATTACTGAATAGACTATACATGAACTTTCCAAGATTTCTTACCATGCAACTTGTCTCAAAATTTCTGTGTTCATCTTCAAGTTCTTCAGCTGAGGCAGTATCATTTCCAATTTCTGTGTAATTTAACAAAAACTCTTGGCGATTCTCCTTGATCCATACCAGCATCTGCAGGAGAAATTGGCAGTCAGAGGAATGAAAGATGAGATATTGGGTTCAACCACTCATAGATGATTTGCTTACAATGACAGTTTCAATATAAAATGCAATGAACCCTAACCAATCTTAATATAATTCCACTTTCTGCTGCAATTCCATTTTTTCAGTTGAATCACTGTAGTCCCGCACAAGATGCCAGAGACATTTTGTCATACAAGACATGCATTCACAACTGAACTAAATTAGGCCTGAAAATAAAAAATTGTTATTCCCGCAAAATTATGAACCCCTAGCTGTCCAGCTGGCTTTTTCTAACTAAATTTCAAAACTCATTTGTCTACTTCCACTTGTCAACCTGACACTTGAATCAGCGGACAGAAAAATAATATTGTTCATAATACAAATGGAAAAGCACGTAGTCAAAAATGGTATGAACACAGGTGTTGACATATGTGGACCAATAGAAAGCACAATAGTGAAACACAATTTACATTACCATATCAACGGCAAAGCAAGTAGAATTAGCCCTGACAAGGTTTTCTTCAGTAGACATAACTCAATACCCACACCTGAATATTTTCCCATCAAAGGAAATTAAATTTCATGTTGGGAATACATGAAAAATTACCCAACAGCTCATTTTGATTTCGAGCATGACCAACAGAAAAAGTTAGAAAGAAATATAAAATATGCCAGAAAACAAATTTCGCCAACTTCTTATTTTTTTTTATTCCTAGAATTTGAACAATGTCAAAGTTTACAAAAAGTTAGAAAGAAAGCTGCACGGGTCTGCCTTAAAAAAAACAGGAAGGCCTAAGGACATTGCAATTTGGAATGTTAATTTTCCACATCTAACCCTTTTCAATCAGTATTTTATTCCACACACAGCCAAGAACACAAGAGCAGTGAATCATGAAAAAAAAAAAGCATGGTTGAAAGCCAGGATCTCTTTGAAAAAATATTTTAAAGTAAACAATATCATATAACCTCAAAGTACAGCTCATGCAGGGGCAGAAATTAAACTGCATCTCAAACCACGATATGTTTGTCACTTGATTTCTAGAATTGTCTCACATTCAAGTGACATTATGCACCTTGTTGAATTTGCGTATCTAACTACCGTCTTGGATCAAAGGTTCTGTAAAAGTCCCTAAGGCTGATTTTTCATCTTAGCACTTTGTGCTCTATGTTTAAACTTCATGTAAGAATCATTAAATAAAACGTAACAATGAAGACTCACAAATGTTGTTCTACATACTAACTCAATGTGATAAGCGACATTCTTTCTCTGCAACAAACCAACAATCCCAGGGCTTGTAACCTCTTCAAAATAATATCACAGTAAACAATCTCTGCCGTACAGATCAACAGACCGACTGTCTGGGCTCAGACTTCAGGCAATAAATTTTTAATGAACTCAGTCTGTTTTAATCTAGAGCCAAAGAAAATTGCAAATTTTCACAACTGTTTATAATTTCCCTCTTTTGATTGAGTTCAATAAACGGCCCAGTTCAAAGGTAGGAAAGGCATTGTGACACCTCTAATGATAATCTCCTGGGGTATGAAAAGAAATGAAAAGAAAAAAAAGGAAATTATATGTTGCATTCAAGGCATTGAAAGTGAATGTAATGCAGTAAGCGATTCATGCTCAAAACAAAAATAGAGATCACAGTTGATGGAAAACCACCAAACAAAACAGATTTTAGACATTTCCAAGCAACTATCAACTGAAGCTTCTGTAATCTTTGAAAATCTAACCCTCAGAAATTAAAAATATAAGATAATGACAACAAACCAGGGCTTTAACCACAAGATAGATATATTATTTTCTTGTTTCAAGTTAAAAATTCAAAACATGACATTTTGCTTGCAGCAAAGTAAAGAAATACAGCTATAAGAGAAACATGACTACACTCGACATTTGATTGTCTTTCTATAACAACTTCTTTTATGTAACCTTAAAACTGAAAATGCTGCTACATGTATGCTAATCAGGTGTTAACCCTTACAGTGATTGGAGCCTGCTTTCTCCTTACAGCAATCACCATTTCAGCTAACAAACAGGTTATGAGAATAAACAAAATGATCATCAAACATGAAATTGTCTCAATGTTTTAGAGAATATGCACTTTGATGTCTGGGCTTAACCACGATTTCCCCCTGCATGGTAATTCTTTCAAATCACTAAAAGCTTGGCAATAAACTGCTAATAAGTTTGCTAAAAACAAAGCAAAGGCATCTGTTTGGCGGCTTTATGACCTGCAATGACTGAAACTCCCTGCTAGGACAAACAACCAGGATAAAAATGAAAATAATGAAGAAAAATAAACGAGGTAAAAGAAAACTGCAAAATGCCAGCTTAGAGCAAGAAGTGTCCACAACTTTCATCCTCAATTGATGGTGGAAGTATTTTGATCTTCCAGTTATCATCAATAATTTTAATTTAAGTCATAACCCAAGGTAAAAAAAATAACTAATAATAATATTGTATGATTCAGATTCATTTCATCTTACAGCATATGTTATTTAAATCTTTAACCATCATACAACCTTTTTTCAAAACAGGGTAAACTGCAATGCCAAACTGTTATCATCCTACTTAGATTACCAGAAAAATCAAGAATAAGATTGAATCTACTTGAAACCAAATATTAAATTTTTCAAATGTTTTTGACTGCGTAATATAATGTTTTTGAATCTCCAAACTTCTATTTAAAATTTGTGTTCTTTACAACAAAGAAACAAGTTTTGCACATATGTAGTCTTAATGTCACACACATGTTACCATAACAAAGGCTGTTCTGTTGCTAGGTTTTAACACAAGCTATTAGTTTAAAGACAAAAGATAGGGGGAAAGATTGTATTATACCCAAACACATGGTATACTACATTTTTTTTTTCAAACTATTTGTAGGACATGTCACATTAATAAATTTAATTGAGTACAAAGAATTTATGTTACACATTCTTTTGGAATTCTTTGTTTTTATAAAATACAAATGAAAAACAAGCTTGGCCTTGCACAGGGGTTAACTGAGGTGTTGCTACCAATAACCACAGAGAAAAAAAAGACAGTGCCAATACATTCTCTTGTGTATGCAGCAAATAAAAAATTGCCTGTCCTGAACACACTGGTCTCCTTGTTCTTGTATTTATTATCCAAAGAGCAGAGATCTTAAAAACATAACTTCAAATTAATTAATTCCTTCCCATCACTTATGCACATAACTTTGGGTTTCAATCACATACAGAAAAAAAGTAGAAAGAACTTTGAACAAACCAAAGAGACTTGATTCACCACACAGGGCGCTCATCTCGTATTGAAATCTCACAGGAGAGCATTTATTGAAGAAAGTAAGGTGATTGAACTCTAGCTGGTATTGAATGCTCATAGAAACACATTTCTTTTTCGTGCATATTATACATCCAAGCGAGCAAACACACCAAGTAGAACAGCAGGCCTTACAAAAAGGTTTTAGAGTAGACAAAATAGCCCAAGGCAGAAATGGCAGTGCATTATACAGAGATTGATGAAAAGGGACTAGGCAGGGGTTTCAATGTTTTTTGGAATAGCTGTCTGACCTAACCAAAGTAGGTGGCAACCTGATGAACACTTTTTAATCATTTGAGTAAAAATCTAGAGAAAGTAGGTGCAGATTTCACTGGTAGCTGGCTTCTAATGAAATCCCTGACTAAGGGGTCATACTAATTACACCATAGTTGACATTGATCTAAATGTAAATGAGATGGATCTCAGATAGAGCTGATACCATCTCATTCATTATCCTCTGCAGTTTTCTGTGTGTTTACACTTATGTCACAACACTCAACAACCCCAGTTTTTCCTGTAGCATTGATCAAACTGTACACTGTTGTGAGTATGAATAACCTCCAAGGCAGTTAATGAGCTTTTAAGTGCAGTGACGCATATTGTTAATGGTGTATTAAACGAAACTGGATGAATAGCATGAAGGCTGAACAATACTAGTTTCTGATCAGAAAATTATTTTTCAACAAATAAGGGGAGACGTCGAAATTAAAAGGGCTGATGGGAGTTTTGCTGTTTACCAGCCAAAACTACACAGAAATGCTACCGGTAGTTAGAAAACGACCTTCACTCATGCTGAAACATTCCTTGAAATGTAGGACAAATGTATCAATCCTTGCCATCCGTAAAAGCAGACAGTATTATTTTAGTTTCAGTGCAGGAACACAGTCCTGAGTAAAATATTAATATTTGAAGTGCTTCATTATACTCAGGGTTTCCCTAATTTATAGACATGTTTAACATCTTACAGCTGACCAAATTAGCATGAAAGTACTTGCTCCTTTAATAACACCTTGTCAGATTGGAATAGTTTGAATATGCTATAATTATTTAATATACTTAAAATCCAAGATTGATATACATGTATATGACTGTAATCAAGAGATTTTTATAGGAGAGGCTACAATACATGTGACTGGATGGACAAAAAATACTCTAACTTCTCAGTTGACATACAGTGTATTAAGTTATGTTATTTTTACATAGGCACACATGTAACCAGACACGAGTGCAGCTTGGGGATAAGTAAACAACACAGACACATATGTATTTTTTATGTGCATAATACTGCATCGCAATTTTATTATATACACTTCTGGCTTTTGCTGTTCATAATTAACCATAAATGTGCTTAGTGTTTCGAAGAGAAAATTATTAGCAATTGCCAAAAAATTGAAAATTTGCACAATTACGGAAACATTTATGGCAACTGTTACATGTACATTGTACGTTTCCATGTGGCCATAATATCAAAGCTGTTGGTCACCAACAATAAATAACTAAATACAAAATTAACCCATTGAGCCCAACGGACAACTCTGAGACCATCAAACAAAGTTAGAAACTCTAAATAATTCTTACTTACCTTTTCTGCATCTTGTTGAAATACACGATATTGGAAGCACTGATCCAACTTCAACTTCCGTAGATTCCATAATTCTCGCAACTTTTGTCGTTTTGAATGAAGCCCTTCTACCAACTCATGAATCTGAAGTTCAGCCTTTTTAACATCTTCAGCAGTAAAACCATCTGTCACTTGGTCTGGATCTTGTAAAGTAGTCCGTAATTTCTCTCCTTCATCTTGTAAAATCTCCACAGGAGCTTTCACAATCCACTTCTTCACATGTTGATTATGTTTGATCTGATCTTTAAGGCCCTCAAGAGTATCTGCAAAGTCTTCCCGACTCAGTCCATCTTGAATTTCCACTAGTTTGGCTAACAATGACGAGGCTTCATACAAAAATTTTTCCAGTGCCTGTAAAAGTAACATTGAAACTTGACTCACACTGTCAAAACTCTCAAATAAAATCACTTCAAGGTCAACCAGCATATTCTGTCATAAGAATTTCAATACAACAGAGTGTGATCACAGTGATTGACTGACCAAATAACTCTTACCTACAACAAGCTGTCAAGTTTTAATCAGATTTTATGGTCAGAATATAAAAAAGATAACATCTTCTGCTATTTTGTGAATGGCTAGGTGAAATGGTTAACACCTGCTAATAAAGAAATTGCATCAAAAGTCACAACAAAAATTCAGAAATGAAAGATTTTATCCAAGTTTCTTTCATGACTGCACAAAGCACTCTTGATGTGGGTCGACACATTGTGTGAACTTAAGAAATCATAAAATCCTTGATACATGTGGGTCTTCCATTACAACAGGAGAAAATCCCTGTAATTAGAAGTTTGCAAAATTTAAAAAGTATGAGGTCCTCTGAAGAGAGGCTTATCTCAAATGTACCTGAAATATAAGGCACTAAATTTTGAATTTTGTCCAATAATTAAGCCTTCCAAAACAAAACCCACACACTGTTAGAATCAGTTCCTTTGAGCTCCTAACTTCCTGCAGTTTCAAGGCATTTTCATCATCAATACCAACAAATTTTAAAGCACAAAATTTCCTCTTATAATAACCAGTTCATAAGCATTTATGTCAAAGGCTTAAATTCACAAATTTTACTGTAAAAATGGGGTGAAACTTGTGTTCTGGAATCTCGTTTAAATAAGCATTTGTTTTGCTAAAATTTGTCCAGTCTTTGGGATGTTACATGCAACTTATTGTACTTTAACAAAAACAAATCAAGTACATAAAATTTTCTTTAATATAACACAATAATATTATTATTACTCACTGCATTGCACCTGTGATTCCTCCACAGGTGATATCAGTCACAATCACATTTTTAAACCACACAAATTTCTTATCAACAATTTCCCAAAACATTGTCTTGAAGTCTAGACAAAGCAAGAATATAAAATTTCTACCAATAATCTCAGAGGATATAAAAAATCAAGGTTGGTTTTACATGAAAGTTGTTTGATTTATCACCAGATTCTCAGAACTAACACTATAAACAATGTATGGTAGCACTGTAGGAAGAATTACATGGAATATTGTGATCGCAGGAGTGAAAGGGTTAAGATTATCTATTATTATCGGTATCATTAATTCTTTTTCCTAAGAATGGCAACCTAGGGCAAATTTAGTTATCCTAAAAAACATTAAAAAATACTGTAATCAGTACATTATTTACGTTGGTTTGCTATTTTTGTAAACCTTGTCATATTCTGAACTGAACTTTGAAGTGGACCATGAACTGGAGTGATACTTTGCCAGCACATGATGCTTCAATTATCTCAAATCTGTGATTTTTCTCTTCCTTCACTAAGTTTCTTTTTTTTCTTTTTTCTGTGCTGCTCTATGATTTACTACAATGCCAGAGTTTAGTTTAAATATAGCTGTCACTAGGAAAACTTGGCACTACAAAGCTTGCCATATCAAACAACCAATGACATAGATTCAATCGATGCTGATTCAAACACTACAGTAACCCTAACAAAGAACACATAACTGAAGGGCTTCTCATACATGTAAAAGGGGCATCAGGAATTTGCAGACTGGTCACTGTAATGCAAACATAGTTGTGCACTTATTCCGTGATATAAAGGACTAGATGCAGCAAATTAGCATGCTATGACTTTAGCTCACATGCAATGACACATGACCGGTTTCTCTTTTGTTTGCTTGAAGCCGAGCCAAAGAAATCTTGTAACCATACATGAGAACCTTTTTGTTTGTTTCTGGAGTTTTTACAAAAGACAGTCATATTAAGCTTATCCACTGCTAGCCTTTTGGTCACAAAATAAAAATAGACTTTTCTTTCAAAAATGGCCAAAGTACAGCAAATTAATATTTTAGGAAAATTTAATCCAAAATTGTCATTTACGTCCTTCATCCCGCAAGCCTTCCGGTTAATAAATCTTTTTGAGCAAACCCAGAGTTCAGAAAGTTGAAATTAATCCAGTGTAAACAAAAAGTCACTTGAAACATACCATGCGCATGTTGATCCACCTAGAATGGTCATACTTAAACGAACCTCCAAGATCTGATATTATCTGGCCAAGGTCGATAAACTTAGAAAGACCATCCAAGGACGTAACGGCAGTCTGCAAAAGAAAAAATGCAGATTGGAGGGACCTACAAACTCTACAACCAACCTTTACCCATTTTGGACAAATTAAATGGCATTCTAAAAACTAATTTAAATTTATAGAAAAGAGATTAAGATGTAATACCACAAGTGTCATTGCCATCAGACAGTGCTGTCATCACTTACAAGCATGGCAAAATAATCTCAGATTTATAGGATACTTTAAATAATGCAAAAAAGTTTAAAAATGAATACAAATACAGTTGTACTTCCCCTGTTGCATGACATAAAATACCAGTAATATCTAACCACAAAGTGCTTTAACCCCTTAAACCCTAAGGTCAAAATTTCAATTCTCATTTGTCGACCCTACACATTCCCTACAGAAGTAGTGGGGAGAAATTGCTGTTAGTAATATCAAGCAAATTCATCTTGTGTGATTCTGTCCTTAATTCTTATGGCCACTCTGTTTTAAAAAGCATTGATGTTACAAGGAGAAGTTTGATGCTGATCAGTCTTTAATGGTTAAAATGAAAAGAAAATTATTTTTAACTAAACTGCATACAGTGGGTATATATACAGTAGGGTCAGACATGTTTGGGACTGTATATTTTGTTAATTGTGACATTGTGATAGAGAATACCCTTTCATTTACTGAAGTGGTTACATTCACTAAGTTGTCACACAGAAAACTAATATCGCTGACACAAAAAAAATAAAATTAATTCTAAGAAATATTTATGCAATCAATTGAAAGAGACATTGAATTTATCTGCACCAAACTAACGCAGTCAAACACAGATCCATAAAAGCCCACCAGAGTGGCTTAAAAATAATCACACTTAAAATTAACAGGATTTAGTAATTTATATACTAAATAAAGCAGCCATTTAACATCTCTCTCCTTAAGAGATTATCACTTCATTCAGCCTATTCTCAACTGCATTAATATTATTATTATATTAACCAGTACATGTAAAATCAACTTGCACAATCTACTCCTCTAATGTTTCTTAAAATATATCCTCCGAACAAGGAGAACCTCTTTCAACTTCAGGTCATATATTTGGGCTCATTATTCAAAAGTTCATAAGGAGTTAATAATTTAAATATTAATAATATTATGCACTCTAAATGGATGTCAATATCATTCAGCCAAACCGAATTATACGCTGTAAGCAGTGTTGACAAGACACATTGTAGTTAGTGCACATGCACAATCACGTTTGTCTGCAGTACAACATAGGGTACCAGTATACTTAAACTATCTCAGTGATAGAATTAAGCATTGGCAGATCAAAGTTAGACTTTGAATAACCTACCCTTTTAAAAGAGTGATTGCCCTTATTCATTCCATTCTAATGACTTTTATGATTAATCAAAGAACAATGCATTTATTGTTTTACTGTTCAATCAAGCAGTGAGGTGTCAGTCAACGTTGGGTCTTTGAATTTTAAACAATAATTATTTTAAATTGAACTTTCTGTATTGTACCATCTGTACCTGGCCTCTCAAGTGTAACATTGAACTGAGGTGTGGTCATTCAATCAATCAAAAGCTAGTGAAAATAACTTTCCTGTGGTGCTGTTCATAAACTGGAAAAGGTGACTCCACATGTAACTGTTAAGTCAACAGATGAAATATTTAAATTCAACCATTCAAAGACATGTTGCTGATTAATGAAATTAAGGAAAGTGCTTCTAATTTCTCTTTCAGCTACATGTACATCAAGGTTATACAAAAAGTTTTCTACTTTAAGGCAAAGGCATTGGTAAGAAGAAATAGAACTTTTTCTAAAGAGAGGGTTCAAGTAAACTGATAAGCTGTTAACAACACAATCTCTCTATAAGCAAGGCTGTAAACCACATCAAATAAACTACAACAAGAGCACTTAGTGCATATCATTAAAAATAAAGTTCCACAATCACTAAAGAGAAAAACCCAAAGAAGTAAGCAAACCAACGAGCCCTCACCACTACAAACAACAGATATACAGTACTTACTAAGAAAATGATTTTCAAATGGCAAGATGTAGTACAGAGTATGAGTCACGAAAATCATAAATTGATGAAGTGTGGCTAAATTACAGTGACTTGTGTTCATTTGACATTGTTCTTGGTCACCTGCTTTCCAACCTGAGTGCTATTCAGCATTACGCACAGAAGTCAAAGGAAATAGTAAATTTGCTCGGTTAATCAATTATTTTTATCACAAGTAGCCTACAGCACCCCTGCCAAGTGATCACCTTTTTCCATATTATTTCAAATCAAACAAGTCACAACAATATCCTACAGCTCAAAGACACATGCTGTGTTATTTCCAAAAATGATAAAAGCCCCTGCTTATTTTTCATTAAAAAATTACCTATTAGTGTTGCAATGTTTTCCATGAGTTTACCTGATTGCTTCCAATTTTGTGTAATAGACAGTTGCCTCAAGGTAAGATTTCATTCTGAAGAAGAAGTCATGAAACTGAATACACATGCTCACCAATGTATCATGTGAAAATTACAAGAACAGACAGGTGTCACAAAAAAAGGATTTTCATCGATCAATTGTACCTCCCAGGATTATTACAACACAGCTAGAATTAAAATTTTCCACCCAGAATAAATGAAAAAAATGTTATCAACACTACAGGAAAACACTGCCCAGTACCTTTCTACTCAAAGTTAACTCTGTAGGATTTCATGCATTCTACTCAAAAATCAATACCACATTTATGCCTCTTAAGAGGTGACAAGTTAAAATGAATTAAGAATCAGAATTTAAATAAACTGGAGAACACAGTTAAACGTTAGCATGGTGATTAAGTTGCATGCCTTCTGTAAAATTATTTTTTGTCAGCTCTCAAATTAGGAAACCCAGTTCCTCACCTATTCCAGGGGCTTTAAATCCGAGAACACTAAAATTTCTGTTAATAATTTATTTTACATGATGAAAGACACCTTATCACAGTTTTAATGCCCATCAATTTCTGAATTCTCCATGTAATTCTTAAGAGAGAAAAAAGAGAATTTAGACTCCCATCAGTTGGTGTCAAGTAGTTGCAGACACAATAAGAGTTACTAACAAACTGTAGATATGATCTTGGAGCACATGGCTTTCTGGAACAATAAAACAATTAAAACCACAACTGATCATGATAAGACCTCTCTAACTATGAATATGGCACATGGCAATACAAATTCAAAATTACTTTATCCAGCTATCATGAAATTGAAACAAAACTCCTGCAACAATTCCCCTACAACCAAACATTTTTTATTTCAAACTTAAGGCACAAGAGGAAAATATATTTGGCTTCAAATGTAGAGAATCAAATGAACATGTTATTTTAAGCTTAACTTTGAACAAATGGTTAAAAAATGCTAACAAAATAATAATTCTTGATGGGACTTGGAGAGCTTGTTTGGACTGTTAAAAAAATTGAGAATATGCAAGGAACCTTAAAATTTATTTTTCTTGTATTTAATTATTTTACTTTAAGTAGCCAATAAGAATGGACTCTAATAAAGATTATAAAAACTTATTTACAAACTTACACTGAAAGGAACAAAAATTACTTATTCCTTCAAAAACTCACTTTCCTGAGCAACAGCTTTGATTGCTTACCAGTGGAAGCAAAGAAATAGTGTTGCACCCTTGAAAATGTCAAACTTCACAACAGGTGATTAGAATCTTAATCAATTTTACCCAATAAATTTCTCTAGTAAGATTAAGTTGTGTGTACATAATTTGGTTACTAACAGTAAACAATGCTGAATCAATATCCTCTCAATAATTTTTATAATACTGTGCCTTCTGATGTAGTTACTTTGTACGTTAAAAACAGAGAGTTGGATTAGTTTGACAGATAGCATACGATGGAGACATAAACACCTGTGTTGTGGACTTGTGAGCAAGTTGTGGACTTGCAACTTACCTGCCAAATTTTAATTCTCCTGGATTTAAATGCAAAAGTGTCCAAATTCAAATTTCAATGAAATTTGATCCACAAACTGTAAAGAATTTATAACTGTGGAAAGCATACAAAATGTGATTTCATAACAGAAAACTTTGCTTTCTTCTGTAGTAAGTTAAACATCCTTTCAGAAAATATTGTTCAAGATAGCTCTGCTTCGACAAATTGATTTTTTGAGCATATGACTTTGTAATAAAAGAGACTCATTATAAACAGAATTCATCAAAGCAACAAAATAAAAAAGAACAAATGTTTGTATTATCCAGAAAGGCCGTGTTTATAGAACAGTTGGCTGATATCAGTTACTAATAATTAATACAGCAGTCATGACACATCACGTTAAGAATGACCTACATTACAGAAGCTAATATTTAAACATTTTAAAGCAGAAGAGGGCAGATGATGCGACAACTTGAAAACTCATTAAATCAATGCCTGAGGGGGAAAAAAACTTTCACATGCTCAATCAAGAAAAATTAATAAGTAACTAACATCTGAAATTTGAACAGTGTATGAACAGATATTAATGAAAAATACCAACATTACGGCTACAAAATGGAAGAAAGCATTGCAACTGAGTTTACACTGAATCCAAAACCACAAGGCCTTGACAGATGAAATGCACATGGCACGACCAACTACAACACTCAGAGTGCGAAAATCAGCACAACAAATCTATTAAAACAATAAACAGAGTCCAATATCATAGAGCACAGGAAATAAGCTTTACAAACACAGACACCAAAAAAGGATTGAAGTTAATGGCATTTTGTTGAAAACATGGCAACTAAGAAAAATCAGACAGAAATTAACATAACCTTGTAAACAGTTTGTAAGTGAAAAGAGTTACAGACTCCAACTGTGAAAAAAATACACTGACTTTTTGAATACCTAATAAAATTCATGCATGAGTGACAAACTGTACTTTAGTTTAGCTGCTTCTGGTAAAGGATCACATAATAAAATGAAGCTTTCTCAAAAGCACTTAATACGTGAATGATAAATTGTCTACCTTTTAGATGAACTGATTTCAAAAAGGTTTTCCAGAGAAAGTACCATATGTTGATTCAAATCCAAGTTAAAGTTGAAACTATAAAATTTCATCAATCAAAAACTCTCTCTTTCTGAAGTACAAAGAAAGCAAAGCACTTCCAAACACTTTCAAAGCAAAAACCTTTTGTGACAGAGACATCATCCGTAATTATGTGGCTTCCTATCACTAGATCACATCTGCATACAGCTCCAAGCAGTGTGGTTAGAATTCCTATTGTTTTGGTTGCTCATCATGAAAAGGCAGGATATAACAAAAGATCACAGCAGTCAAATGACCCATTTAGAACCTAATTTAAAATGTGTTTTACTATCACCTCATTCACAACAAAATGTGTGCTTCAGGCAAAGGACAAAAAGTTATAATTTTATAGTTCATGAAGTATGAAAATGCAGCAATTTGTAAGAGACATTTTACAAACACCTGTCTTCCCAAATAATGACAACTCAATAATAAAAATCGTTATGGCATTCACTGAAAAAAGTAAGTTAGGATTTCCTCCTTGAATTTTATCTTGAAAATAACCAACACTGCTTAGTTATTGACAGAGCATTCTTATTTTCATATTTTTTAATTGTTTGTAAACCCAAGGATAGCTACATAGATTTTTTTTAATTCTTTAAATAATAACGAACAGAGAATTGAAGTTAAAATTTTTTTTATGTTATGTGTATCAAACTAAGCAAAGTCACTCAGGTAATTTAGCTACAATAAAATTTTACTGCTAGTATAAACTGTATATTATTCAAATGGACATCAGTTGTGAAGAAGAGAGATTGATGTAAATCACAGAGCAGGACTCAAAATTGCAACTCAATAGTTGCCAATGCAACCAGAAATTTAGTGCTTATGGAACTGGTGGCCAAAATTATTTCTTTGGCGACCAAATTGTTCTTTCTTGTTGCCAGCTGGCGAATGAATATAAAAGTCAATTTCACTCCATACAAAGGTCCTGCATCTCTAAACAAATGCATACCTTCTGTTCTGCATTGAGGAAATTCAACTGTCACAAAGACAGACCACGGTAAATTAAACACAGAGGTATTGCATCAGTCTAAACAAAAACAGTTTCTGCTTTGCATTAAGGAAATACGTTTTTTTTTAAATGAACTTTGAATAAACTAATAGGTAAATAACAATTTAGTCAGGAAATAAACATCACCTTTTTCAATAATGATTTGCACTTGACCACAGGACAAAATGTCAAGATTAATAAATTGTTAAATGTGACTGGAAAAATAATCCAGCAATTACAAAGATCACTATTTAAATGACCATGAAAAAAACTGGCACAAATACTAAGACGTTTAAACAAACAAAACATTCCAATATTTAAATTGTTTCAATTAATAACCTCTTCAGTGTAATATGTTTGTAAATTTTCTCCATACTGCTTGCATTTGAGTTATAACTGCAACAATACACAATGCATTGTAAAAATACATGTATGGTATTGTTGATGAATATAGTAACTGATAATTTGTTACAGCAACAAATACAACAAATTTGCCTTTAATTGCCAAATGCAACACAATCAACAAGTTATACAATAGTACTCCCCAAAACAGCAAATGCAATTTGGCAGATAAAATTATCTAAACAACACCACTCAACTAACCTTTATCATAAGTAATGGCAATTCCCAAATTGTTACTAAGGCCACCAACACAAAGAGAACATTTTGTCAGGCAAAAAACCTTTGCTTCAGCCGACTTAAAAAGGGACAAAGATGGAATCCAGAAATTTTTGTTTACTATATCCAAAAAGGATTATCACCGGCAGTGCTTTATGAGCATCCTAATACACAGAACATGATCCTTCTGGCTTACAGTAGAACGTTGCTACCACAAAAATTTGGAAAATGTCATGCAATACTCCTCAAGGGGCAAATAAAATTACCTGAGATTTACCACAAAACTTTGAAAAGTGATACAGATTGCATTCCATTTACAAACTTCAAACACAACAGTGTCTGAAACCTGAAGAATGATCGTCAAAAATGGTGTTAAAGATTCAGTTTTTTGTGACAGAACTTCTGAATCCCAGACAGAGTGAACTCAAACTCCTTGAGTGTAAGGACAATAGGTCGACATTTATCTTTTAATGAAGGGTTCAGATTTCAGCTACATAATATAAGGAGCATTGTTTTGAACATTAACATGCACAATGAAAGTCCTTCTCAAACTTCAACTGCCAGTGCAAGGTGAGATGCTGACAAATCAAACATTTCTAATCAACAGCTTTTATACATCAAGAATTTTTTTCTCAAGAGGTTGACTGCTAGAAGTGACCAACAACTGAACCAGGCCAGGAGAGAGCTCAGGTAAAGACATTTCAAAATTTATGTGTTGATTTAGGAGATATGTTGCATCTAAAACAACTTAAAAATACCATAGGGATGAAAAGAAAATAAGATTACCAAGACAAAAACAAATTATGCCGGCATTTAAATCCATAAAGGTGAATAATATGTGGATGATGTAGAGGTAAGCTTAGCTCTCAAAATTTCAGTTTCAGCAAGTCTAGGCAGGTTTTGTATTGAAGTTTAATCCCTCAGAGACACTTACAAGTCACAAAAATTTACTGGAATTTTAGTACTGTACACGTAAATGTGAATTTCTTGGTACAGTGTAGAAGCAAATGTAGAAAAACAAACATAACACACAGACCTTTTTGAAACCACTTTTCCCACTTCATTTCCGATATCATCAATAAGTAATTATATAAAAATTTGCGTTCATATCTGTCAGTAATTCGTCATGATTTTACCCTAGAAAGCATTAACTGGTGGTGCAGTGCCTTTTCAGGGCAACTGTAAATATGATTTTACCTTAATTTGGTGCAAAGTAATAATAGAATACAACCAAGCAATAAGATTATTCCAGATGCCAATGTGTGCTGCAGAATATACAATGTATGAAGCTTTACAGAAAGAGAAAGGAGACGTACACCTGTAAAAATGATAACCAACTATAATTTATTTTGCTCTACATCTTTACATTCAGAGTGAAACAATTAAAGTTGGTTAACATGCACGTCAATTGTTACCCAACGCAATTGTTCTGATAGTGGCCCCTGGCCTATTCACTTGTTAACCCTTTTGGCCATAAGAGTGATCAATATCAAATTTCCCCCTGTAATACAATGATTATCAGCTGAGTTTTTGGCGCCGTTGAAACCACGTTGTTGTCAAGGGGAACGCAAATAGTATCCATTGGCAACTTTTTGGGCTGTCATATTAAGACTGATGATATCACAGCCTGAAAAGTTGCCAATGGATACATTGGCATTCCCCTTGACAACGTGGTTTCGGTGGTAAAACTTCACCAAACTTCCCTCAATCCAAACTCAACTGATAATCGTAGTATCAATGCTTTATAAAACAGAGTGGTCATCTGCCGAGAATTAAGGACAAGATCACACACGATGAATTTGCTTGATATTTTAACAAGTTCTCCCTACTACATGTACTTCTATAGGAACTGTGTAAGGCAACAAATGAGAATTTACATTAGAATCTTAGGGTTTTGAGGGTTAATTAGATTCAGGGCTGTCATTAAGATTTTTAGAAGCTGGTCTCCTAGGGAAAGTAGCCGGTCAAAAATCAAACAAATTTTCCTATAGCTGTTATGTTTTACTGATTTTCTGACTGAGAGTAGCCGGCTGATTTTACTGTAGTAACCGGCTATAAAAGCCGGCTGCCAGCTACTAATGACAGGCCTGAGATTGACTAAAAAATTCACTTTTCAGCATAACTGGAAAGCTCGTTTACCTCAAATAGCAACTTGGAACTTCCCACAGATGTTCTGCGACTCTCCCAAAATCCGTCTGGTTTCAGAAGGAAAACTGTGTGAATCTTGGCGAAAAAACAATCCTGAGAAAACACAAAGCCAAAACATGAGTACAGTCACTGATACAGGTACCATGGAGTCATGTTTTTTAAAACAGTACAGTATATAGCTTTTCTTCCAACTACACTACCTGCAAAGCTTTTAGCATAGGCTTGGCACCATGCCACGTGTTGCCTCGCATGTCCAGGACAAAGCTGAACCCCAAATCACGTTCATGATCACTGAAATAAACAATCATTGTTCCATCAGTTCAGGTTCTCATTTTTCAATTTTTGGATGAAATCCTCAGCCCTTTACATCCCAATAGTGACCACCAACTAACTTCTCCTGACCATATCTCTAGCTCATCAAGCATACAGGGAAATGAGAATACGGGAAATGATCACCATGAATCAGTTAAAGTACATTGTAATGTTTATTCAAATTTTCCTTATGTGGAACATGGGCGGGTGGTGAGAGCGCTCACCTTCCACCAATGTTTCCCAGGTTCGATTCCTAGACTCAGCGTCATAAGTGGGCTGTGTTTATTGGTTCTGTACTCTGCTCTAAGAGGTTTTTCTCCAGGTACTCCAGTTTTCCCCTCTCCTCAAAAACCAACATTTGATTTCATTTAGAGTTCATTCAATTTACGGTCTCCCCAATTAGTAGAGCACTCGTGTTCAGCTAGAACGATTTGAGTCTGAAATAAAGTTATTATTATTTTTATTATTATTATAATTAATTGTAGGGGAAATACAAGTGTTGATAAAGGGTTAAGCACAGAAGAAAACAACTAGGTAGTAAGAAGAACCTTTGGAGGTTTACAACAAATAATAATAACCAAACAAATATAAAAACAATAATAACAATAAATTTATAATAGAAACGATAATAATCAAAAAACAATGGTAATAAATTTAAACCAGATGTGTTTATAACACAGTGATTGTCTGTGGAACAGCTGTGAGTAAATGTAAATAATGATTTATTATAAGATATAAAAAGCAAGGCTTAAAAAGGGAGAGAAATCAACACCTCAGGATTAAGGCTTTTGACCTCCCAGCCTGCTGTATAGATCGCATGAACGACACTATTACCCCAGTCACATCACAAGTGGCAGGAGACAAAGATTTCTTAAGACTCGTCAGATATAAACAAGGCTAAAAGAAGCTGACCAGAATAAATGACGCCACTCATGGTAAAAATAATAAATCTATTGTTTCATGAGTTTTAGTGGTATTAATCCTGTCAGATTTACCCTGATAAGACTACCGGCTTGGACAGACCTACATCAAATTCTAACTCCAACAATTGAGTGTTAATTTTTTGTTAACACATGTAAATTGGCATGACCCATTCAAACCCCCAGATATGCTACGGTCCAATACCTTGGACTTTTTTCCAGTCTGTCAAAAGTTAGGTAGTTTGAGTAAACCATTTCATGTATTTTGTTTCCATTTTTAAAACATCCATGCATATAAGCAGATTTCTTTTTCCTGTTCTTTAGCACTAATGTTGCCATCTTTAGAAAACAACTGAAACACAGGACATTTGTCAGAACAAGGAAAACATTTTTTCCTTGAAAAATGAGTAAACTGTCAGCAGGTGATCAAATCAAGAAAAATCTGAAGAAAGCAGAAAAAACCTGTTCATTTACCACAGGTCCTTTATGCATTTGGTAGGTTAATCCAGCAACACATTGTTTAACCTCAGATAGAAATAATACATAAATAAATAATAATTTATTACTTATTGGACACAAATTAGCATGTGAATATGATCAAATGCACCTTACAATAATAAGCTAAAGTTCCTATTTGAAATCTTTACAATTCTCAAATCAAACTTAATCAAATCAAATGTTGGTTTTTGAAGAGAGGGGAAAACTGGAGTACCCAGAGAAAAACCTCTTGGAGGAGAGTAGAGAACCAACAAACTCAGCCCACATATGATGCCGAGTCCGGGAATCAAACCCGGGACACATTGGTGGAAGGCGTGCGCTCTCACCACTACGCCAACTCTGCTCCCCTAAATTCCAAGAAAAGCTATGAACAGTAAATATTTCTTGTGGCTATTCAAAACCACGTTTTGTACTTACTCACTGAGTTTTCTTGTATGTTTTCATCTGAATACCAATCACTATAGTACAAAGTTGTGAAAAAGCTAATAAACTGGCAACAATCCCCCTTTAGTCTTCTTCTGTTTTTATGCACGGGGGGATAAAAAAGGCATCCATAGAAGTCCGAACAACATGAGAAACTGTCTCTGAATGCTTTTAACTATGCTTGACAGTATTATTATCGAAAGATTCATATCTCAGTTCATGCTGTCATTTTGAAAAAATTTTGTGTGTTCAGCAAACTGTTTTAAAATCTGTCAACATGTAAAACATCCACAGAAGTGGTAGAATTTAAAAGTTATGACAGCAACTTCTGCACCTTACAAAAATGCTGCATGTTATGGCATTTCAAGATAGAGAGGAGGCCCCCTATTTTATAAAATAGAGCAATAATTATTATAGCATTCAGAGACATTTTAAGTCAAACTTGCCAACACAAGCTCTTTGCTCTAATATTTTGGAACACTGAGAAATAACGTCATTTAGCACCACAAAGTAATTCATAGTCCCACAGTGCTTGATGAATGTAATGTAAAAAGATCCAGATAAGCTAACATTTTAATACATAGAATTCCTTGTTTCTAAACTCATTTTAGATCTGTCAACACAACCTTCTCACTTCCCAAGTAATTTTAAGAAATGAGGAGAATTTTGTCACTTCCTGGTATAACAAGAATCTCAGCTATTTTTTAAAGAGAAAATATCAACTGATATGGAGTTGCACTGTATGAGTCAGTGCTTTTATCAGGCATTTCCAACAGTCCTAAAAACAAGAACATATAAAAACAGACAAAGGTTTCATACACACAGTAAAAAATACATGGAGATTTTAAAAATCATAATCAAATTATCCTAACATAGATCTGCAGTTAACAATCTGACTGTACCTTGGAAAGGCTTCAGATATACAATTTATTTGTACAGTGCACAGCATTAAAGAGTTTTGTTGGAAACCTCACGCTGGGAGTCTAAAGTTTGCAATTTGCTATCAAGGACCACCTTTCTTATTGTTAGATTGAGTATTAATATTGAGTGATACATCTATTTTACTTCAAGTTACATTTTGTTTCCAAAACAGCTGAAATCAAACAAAACTTTCCAGCAGGTTTCAAACAAACCCCAGCAGTTTTCTTCCTAAATGAGATGTCGAAAACGGTATGGGGCATCTAAGCCAAGCCATCCCACGACGTCTGAGCAAACAGAACTGTTAAAAATGTCTAAAAGGATTCTGTCTATGCTATCACCACATACAGACACAACAGCATGTCTTAAAAGCACAAAAATTCTTCCTTCAAAAAATCAACAAAATCTTAAATGATCTTCAGTAAATGTCACAAGGTTACAGGTGTGTTTGTAAGAATTTCCAAACATGCAAATTTAGTTACAAAGTTGTGAATAATATTTAGTCACTTACAATCACATATCAAGGTTATTTTTCGTCCTTGTAAATCTTCCTACATGTAGAATTCAAAATTAGTGGCAAAATATCCAAACTCTGGTGTTTAAATCAAAAACACTTACACTTCAGGCTAATTTTGTAAGATCAATGCTATTTGCATTAGGTTGAAAAAAAAAATTCAAGAATAAATAATTAATTCAAAGATTCTTGAATAAGCTGGAATTCAGCTTTGTAATAAGGCACTTTTCCAGTGAGACTAACTTGATTAAATAAATGATTTTTTGCAATTTGTCCAATGATCATTGCAGGCGGAGAAGATCAAAGTGAAAAAAATAAATAGTTGACTGGAAATGATAACCGGTACAGTTCAAGCAAGACAAATCAAGTGGAACAAAGATGATACGATGTCAGAGTCTGATGATTAAAAACCTTGACGGTTGTAAAAATCGTGTGATGATGACCAAAGAGAATTTCAGACACAAACCCAAGAAAAAACAAAGGCGCAATCCAGACTAAAATCCACATTGCGTGAATTAATCGAACCAAAACCTTATTAATTATTTAAGTGACAGAAATCTACAAAGGTAAATTGCGCCCAGCAAACCCTTTGGCAGACAGACGACAAAACAGAAATGGCACGAAGTATTCAGTAATCGTATTTTGTATAGACCGCCATTAAGTTGTAAACGCTCTTAAAACAACAGGGCTTGGCTAAATAAACAGACCATCAAAATAAGCATACAGAGTATGCTGATTTGGCTGTCATGCAGTTGGGACATGCAACGTGGACTTGTTTTGGTTCTGTGAGATGAAGTTGTACAGTCTATGAGTAAAACATATTAAGCACAGCGAGAGAAAATATGAATTTAAACGCCGGTGACCTTGTTTTTGACTGGGAGTTAGTCATGTAGAAACGACCTCTCATGAATTGTCCCGAGGGAAAGTTGACAGCTACAGTGTATTTTATGACGAAAAAAAATTGACAACCGCGCGTCGAACGAGTTTCACTGTTTACGTTATAATTCAATAACTTATTAAGATCAGTGAACTTCTAGAACGGCGAAACACCTCGATTGCACTATAAACTGCGGCCAGTTCCTTACATTTCTTTATCAAATTGCCAAGTATCAGTTATTTCTCTCAGCGTGTCCAAGCAAGACAGATGCAACGAACTCTTGCTCCATCCCTCCGTGCGCGTGACACAGGTCTATTGCCCTTCGTTTCGAAATTCACTGTTTCTCTCTTTGAATTTACGGATTAAACTAAATAAGGCAGCCATTAAACTATCCACTTTCTTATCAGCCATTCCTATCTCTCAACATTTAATCGCTGCTCCATTGCTCTTCAAACTGCCAACTTAGGATCAAACGAGCGAGTGTTTGCTTCAATATCAACAACGTCCACATACTGATCTCTTGTTACTTTCCCTGTTTTCAAGGGCTAAACGACGACCCGGTAGAACAATGAACGAGACAAAAACGCTATGGAAAAGAGAAATTATCACTTTGTTAATCCCAACGCAACACACCTTGGAATACTTGCAAGATAGGCCAATAAACGTGCAAGAGATGTGCGATCGAGTTCGGCTGCTCTGGACTTCGCCGGAAATGCGATGATCGGACCTCCTCGACGGTCTTTGCCTCCTGCGTGAAAAAATATTTTATGATTTAGGACTTCACTATTATGAACCGGGGACTTAATGATAATATCTTCCTTCAGATGATCTAACGAATCAGGAAAGCGCTTCTCAAATTAGATAAAGAAAACCATTTAACAAATTTGCGGTGCCGAGCAAATTTATTAAAATATCACCATAGTTATAGTGGACGCTTTATTGCGCATTTATTTACTCTACAGACTTTGGAAACGAAAGTTTATTAGATGGATAATTCAAACATGCCAAAGGAGATAGTATTGAGGAAGAGAAAGGGGGTATTGCCTTAGTCATTTCCTGGCATTCGACAATGCTTAAGCCGAGAAGATAACGAACGAAAAATCAGTTGAATCTTACCGTACAAAATCGCAATTTTTTCGCGTAGTAGCTCGATAATATCCTTAGCTCTCAATCCTTCCCATCTGCCTTCTCCTTTAAATACGAATGATTCAGTACATAAGACGGAGAAAATCACAGAAAATGCAACGTCTTAAACGGTTGGCGAGCCAAAAATTGTCACCGCACGAGTCTCAAAACAAACAACGCGACCGGCGTTCGTGAAAACTCTCGATTATAATTACCTGCGCTATATATTGAAGACAAATCACTGTCTGACGAGGCTGTTGACCACCGGTCTGAATTGCTCATATTCTATTTTACGGCTATTTCTTCATTCTATTTGTTTTACGGTGAAAGTTCTGGCTTTGGGGAGCCATCTTTCCTTCCCTTACAACAGAATCGTGTGACGTCACGTGTACCACTTTTATAATTTATGCCAAAGTCACATCTTCTCAAACTTTGCTGTCATCGCCCGGAAAAGCTTGCTTTTAATCAGAGGGCTCCCCAATATTTTTTGGACCTATGATCACATCTTGACTCCATTTCTATTGCAGAAAATTTTATTTGTCACAGCTAATTGCCTAATGTCACCAATCCCATGTTTCGCTAGAGAAGAAATTGTGTTTTTCATTCAGAAACGGGCGGATCCGTGCCTATTATTTTAGTCGAAGTGCAACTTCCGGCAAAAACTCCTCAACTCAATCCTCAAAAGTCCCTTGAAACTTTCAAACAAAAGTACGAGATGAATTTTCGCACATTTCGGAAGCGTAAAAATTCTGCCCACGTATGACCCCGCAACTCAAAAGGCACTTAAAAACGAAATCAAAACGCTATAATATCATGTAACTGGGATCGGAAGACTTGTTGGATACACCCAACTGGCAAATTTTCGGAACAAACCTCGGATCGGTAAACACAACCATCACAATTGACTTTTCGTGAGCGTTTGTCGACGTTTGGGCATTTCGCGTGCGATTCTGTTGATGTAAATAAAAAAGATAAGGATCTGGTTTGTGAGCAATATAATAAAGTCTGTGATGTTGAGTTTATTTTACGCTAAAAATAGCTTCGAACAGCAGACAGAACAATCGAAAACCAGCACAATATGATCCGAACCAATTTTTCTGTTTTCTGTGAACAATGGGAAATCTGTCAACCACAGCAAGGAATAATTTAGCAGTAGGCTTGATTACAGCAAGAATAATATTTCATCTTTCTGCCACGTCTCGTGTTTGAGGCGTTCGTGACTTTAGGTTTGGCGACCGCAAGTGGCTTTTTTATGCTTCTTATGGTTTGACGACAAAATATAAACCAGTAAGAAGTTCCTATACAGAGTGTATACTCCTTTAAACACTTTACATGCCACTTAACAGCGAGACGTAACGTACAAGAGGAGGTCGCTTCATTTCCTGTAATTCGCTGAAACTCCCGAAATCAAAACTCAACACCACAACAAAAAGTCTTTTAAGTACTTCGGTACTGCTGAAATAAACACCACAGTGTTAAGTGCTTTTATCTAACCATAAAAGTAATTCTTCTTAATACTTCTCTACCCCTTGATCGTGTGGGATAAGGGAAACGGAATGCGCAGAGCTAAATGATCACTCATTCCGTGGCGTAGCATTCATTCGAGACTAGAAGTGAGAAAACCAAATATTTTGTCAAATTGGAGAAAATCAAATGTACAGCATTTTTTTCTCTCTTTGTTGCCCTGCCCAACGGTTTGTTTTCAAAGGTGTCACAAGAGTTCGCATCCTCGCACACGGTGAATGACACATTCGTACCTCATCACACTTTAAAAAGTCGGAGACCATCGTCAGTGCTTTAGGCACGGAATTTCTAAGAGCATGCGCACTTTTCTCTGACGTTTCTTATTTGCGGTTTATCACAGTATCGGATCCTTAAGGGTTGACCGGCGCCGACCCGACAAGGTATCGGTTTCAACCACTTACAAGGCCAAAAAACCAACATACGCTAAATTACTGTCATTTCAATAAATCAACAGTTGGAGAGTAGTGCTAAGGAAACGAGTAGTCGTGTGAAGAAGTTAGGAAGAATAAAAATCTATTTGCTAAACGAAACCTCGACAATTGGATCAGGGCGATCGCGACAATAACTCGCGGTCCCTTGCTGTGTTTTGTGTTGAATTTCATAGCGCCATGCAGCGATGTCTAATCATGGAACAATAACCGTAAGCATACATGCAATAGTTTTTTTAATATCTCAATGGTGGGAAAGGTATATGCGTGACATTTGCGTTGGTGGAAGCGGAACAAAACTGACATCTTCCGTGAAATATCAGGCCCGGATGCGTGCAGTTTGGCAATGCATATGTATCCCACAGAGGGGGCTTCACAATAGATTTTCATACTGGTATATACCGTCCGCTCGAAACGAAGGTTTCAGACCGGCTGATTAAGATCGTATGTGAAAGGCCCTCACTCTTCCCCTACAAACGAAACCGAACCTTTGTCTTAGACCTCGAAGATATACCACGGGATATAACTTCTTCACATTAATTTTCTGCAAAGTTATTGCTACGCTTTCTAATACTAACCTATTTTTTTCGACCCACTGAATACAAAAATTAAAATTTCGTTGTCCTTTCGCGCGCATGCTATCAGGGGGGAGGGCAGCAAGGTGCCCCATTCGGGCGGGAATCCTCCGTATTCCTCTCTAAATGATTTACCTCCCGAAAAAGTGAGGTAGAAAGTGAAAACATTATCTAAATAAGGAACTCATCAAACCTATAAACCTTATATGCTATATCCATTACAGTGGAACCCCGTAAATACGACCACAGTCGGGCCATGGAAATTTGGTTGTTTTAACGGGGTGGTCGGATTAATAAAAGTGTTTCTCAAATACAAAAAAACATGATGGGCTTTTGAAGTCCGGACCACAAAAAAGTGGTAGTGGTCGTAATAATTTGAGGGTTTCCGATCACTTTTTAGGGCGCCCTTGTATGGAATCATAATCGCAAAAGGGAGACCGGGAGAGCGGAGATCACAAAGGGAACAAAATATTTACATTCCAAGCGTTGTAAGTCAACCGCAGTATAAACGACAAATAAATTTGTGGTGGAGAAACGCACTTCCCAAAACAAACAATCTATTTTTTGACAACTAGGATGGTCGGAAATGTTGGCTTCAGCGGTCATATATTTTTAAGTCATTTAGTATCAGATGGCGATGTCGGGGTAAACCGAAGTCTACCCCGTTTTTGTCCTATGTCGGAACTCCTCGGCCTCCCATCCCGGGCCTCCCACTCAGTCGTTTTAATGGGACTCGTATTTCAGCTCCTCCCCATAAAGAAGGGAGGTGAAATACGAGGCTAACTACATGTATACGGAAGCTACAACGGAAGATGCAACTTCCTAAGCCTTCCATAGCAGCGACTTTTGTGAATTGGACAAATCGTTGGAATGCTAACTTGATTCTAAAGTTGCACTTTTGCTGCGTCGAGTCCGTTGGAACTTCAGAAGACTTTCGGCAAGTTGCTTTTAATTAATCGCGCAAACATCCCTTAGGTGATAAATTTATGCTCATACATTAACATAATGTATGCATTTGACGCTACACGAGTTTGACAGGTCATTCGCAGTTACCCCTGAGGGGAATATGAAGATTTGAGAGTATCAACTATATAACTATATAAAAAATAATTAAGTTAATCATTTCAGTCATCATGTAGTCCATAATTTCTAAAACTTTCTTAACGAAATGAATTAAACAACTCTTAATATCCTTCCAAAATTTCAGGTTTTTTCCATGTGAAAAATAACTACCCAAATTGTAGCGAGAGTTTGAGGGCATCTTTTTACTTTACACTTCTTGCTGATGAAAAGAGCCTATATTTAAAGACATGAAACAAAGCCACTTAAATGCAAAAAGGCGTCATTCTGTTGGGTTCGCAGTTTGGCCGATCGCGTGACGTTCTAGTCACCTTGATGGTTTGCTTGCTTGACAAAGTGGCGGTTTCGCCAAAGTTTACGGGCAAAAGTGAAGAACATGTACAAACGGTTGAGATCTGGTGAGACATTTCGACGGCTGGTTCTAAAAAACTTTTCCAGCAGGCTAGAGTCTTTGAACAAAATATCAAAGAATGACCATCTCTTTCTTTTTTTTTTTTTTAATAAACGCTATTAAGCAGCATTTAAATCTTTCCATGAAACGTACTAAGACAGACCGGTGGCCACAAAAATCACATAAAAAACTCACTTATTAGCAATACATACAACTGACCACTTAGTTTGGCTTGCAAACTGCAACAAAAAAAACACAAAACTACAAAAATATAAATAAATTGTCAGGTGACTGATGTAACGTGTGACTAGATGAATTCCACGAACACAGGATTTACGTTTTGGAATTTAACTGAACTAATTACGTAAAGTTATTTCTACTTTAATCGGTTTTCTCAATAAGGAAACTAGTTTGCTTTCAAGCAAATAGATCTGGGAAAGCAAAGTTTGCTTCATCGAAATAAACCAAACAAAGGAATCGCGAAAAATGTCAAAGTTATGCTTGTTAAAAGCTTCGAGAATTACGTAACTATTTAGACATGTAAGAGTTAGGAAACAAAGCAAACTGTCCAAGTCAAAAGCAACAACAGAGCAGGGCTCGCGGTTGACTCCATGACTGGCACTGGAAGGACTTTCTAAAGACAGCGTTTCAATGGAAACTCAAAATTATGTTATAACGGTGGTCGCTTACAAGAATGGTACCTATCATTACTAAGTGCGGTCGTATTAGCGTACGTGAGAAAACGCCAGTTGTGGTCAGGTCAAAGGATTCACGTTCTACTGATTCGTAAAAGTAATGAGCCTCTATTTGTTTACGTCGAGAGGCTCTTCAGTGTTCACCGAAGCTTTATATAATTAATAAGAGTTGGGTCACGGTAAAAGTCTTTGAACTCATTCTGTAAGGCGTACTCAAGTTAGTGACAAATGGTACATTTCAATATAATATACTGCAGTACGATGAAAAGACGGCATACACTAGAGGAAACCCCTTCCCTAGAAGAAGCTTCGCAGATTTTTGCCAGAGTGAACGATGAATGCCCACTATATTTTCATTCGATTTTTTCCTGCTTGAAGGCCTTGGTGCCTATGACCCCAAAACGGGAAAATACAAGTCTGGACCAGTTATGGTTATGTGCCAAAATACACGACTGATCACGACAAGTGGTACCTTACGGTGCCAAAAATATGTTGTTCCGAACAAACGATTGATCCTCATCAAACTTTTTAATGGACGGACCACTAGAAAAGTGATGGGGGGCGAAGAGGGGGAGCCCAAAAAACTTTATGTAAGGGAAAAGGACAAGAAAAGAAACTGAACAAAGAAGAAGGGAAAAAAAGAAAAGAAACCTGCACAGGCAATGGGCGAAAAATAATAACGCAAACTGAAAATCCCCTTTGGGCTCTGGACATTCCAAGCTTTTTCCTCGCACATGCCTGGCTCAACTTCTCATTCTCTCCCTTCAACCATTTTTTTTAGTACCGGCAACATACCTGTTTGCCGATAAACCCCAAGGTGGACCGATACCGCAAAACTTTGGGTTGCTTCTAACAGGTTATACTGTTGCTATGGAAAATACTGGGTATTTGTTGGACACCACTATTAAGTGAAAACCGACAAAGATTGGTAGTAAATTATGCATCAAGGTAAAAAATGTCGGAAATCCTGGTGTTAGCCACCTTAATTTTGAATTACTAAGTCACCACTCGAGTCCTTTGATTAAATTTGTCTGTCTTTGCGGCTTAGTTTGGGCAGGTGGCCCACCTGGACACTCGGAGCTTATTGGACTCATTTATTGTGCAGTGTTCACCTATGATACACACCTCATTCCAAAATGGCTCCCATTCTAATATCCTATTGTTTTTATTCAAATTAGCCCTTGTTGCCTCGCGTGCTCAAGAGTAAATTCAAAAAAAGATTTTACCTAAGAAGAAACGAGGACTAATTTGAATAAAACAAATAGACAATTAACTGGCGGCCATTTTGGAATGAGGTGTTTGACCGAAACGATCTCAGTACAGTTTTGTCTAGTGCAAGTGCTTTTGGATAACGAAAAGCTAACAATAGGACAGCAAATTCTGGTCATTATTTGATTTGCAGTTTTCCAGCAGTTGGACGAAATGTGTTTTGTGTGTGTGTTTGTTTCCCTTTTAGCCTTGGAACGTTTAGGGAACGACAAAGTTCATAACTTGATACCAACTTGAAACTTTGATCCGGAAATCATCGTTAATACTTTAAGAAGGGAAAAGTGGATGCTTTTTAATTTTTTTTAAAAGCTTTGACCGCTTGGTAAATCCAGTAAGAGAACAATAGAATTTCTCTTTGTAACGTCAAAAGTTGTTAAATCCCCTTCAAAATAGAAGAAACCAAGTCTTCCCCATAATATAACGCTGTTTCGTGAGTTTTTTTTCGCGCAAATTGGGTGATAAACTAAGCCACCCATTTCTTCGCCACGCTTCCCGTATCCCGTCTCATCCCGGCAAAACTCGCTCAATTTCTTCCAGTACATTCGTTGTGTACGAGACAGAAAATTAAATTTTCTTTTCAAGTCGGCTCCTTCGCTCTTTTGCGGTCTGGTCTCGTCATCCACATGTCTATAGTAGCTTAAAAGAAAACTACTCGAAAATGCGACACGCAATAATGAGTTTTTGAAAAACAGTTTTGTTTTGGAAAACGTTTGCGTGTTCACTTCATACGTTCCTTTTCAAAGATCTAGTTAGAGACGAAAACATGGAAATTCATAATGCACTCCGAAGGAGTTTGAGGCTTTTTGTTTTCAGTTATAACCAGTTGAAAACAGTAAGCGATTGAAATAACGTTCACATTTCTCATCACCCAGTCAGGCGATCAAAATCTTTCATCACCCATTTCCTCGCCCTGTAGTGTGAATTTATAATCATTATAACAGTCATTATGAGAAATTTCCCCTTGGCACGTGAAGATACATTCAAGCGCGTCAAATCTACCGAATGGCCCTCCTGCGTACGTGTACAAACGTCAACAACTCTGGGATTTGAAAAAAAGACCAATACCAAAATGAAAAACTTACCGTTTGGTTATGATTAGACAGGATAGTGTTTGCCTTCTCGCCGGAAAAGTTGTCAACACAAAAACGTCAACAAAAAAAGACATGTGCAGAAAAAATAAACAAAAATAGAACCCTTGCGATTCAGGTATTGTGAGATCAGAGGGCAGCCGTTCTTCCGGTATTTAATGCGGAGAGGAAGCAAGTTAAGGCGGAGTCGGACCAGCGCAAGTGCAGACATAACGATATCGGGTTTCAAACTAAAACACCAAGTTTTCTTGGAAGGAAAGCGAATCAAATTACTGATATCGATCAGGATGAGTCTGGTGTACGTGCCTTATCTAGAGTGTGGGTTCTACGGTAATTCTTATCAGCGGATGTGGTAAAAAGACGGTTGTGTCACGGTCTGCCCGTATGGTCCCTGAGGGTTGTCACGCAGTTCTGCGTGACGGCTGACTTTCTACTGTGCGCATGCGTAAGGTACTGGCCAATCGTAGAGTGAATCTGGTGTACGTCTTCAGGAGATGTTCATAAGGGAAGTAGAAAAGACTGGGACCCGTCCAACGGTTTGTTGTTTTGACGGTTTAACCTCGGTAATCACTCTTCGATATCCGATAGAAACCATCTACCTCAACTTACCTCAGAAAAGTGCTTCTAAGATTGGTGGGGAGGGGGGGAGGTGGTGGGGATGCGGGTGGGGATGAGTAAAATTTATATAAAGCTAAAAAAATCATGCAACGTAAAAGGGCAAAAAAAATTGTGCAAAGAAGAAGGCAAAGGAAAGAAAAGCCATGCACCTGATAAAAACAAAATCCTGCACAAACTCTGGGCGAAACTCATGCAAATGAAATTCATGCAGACTGAAAACCCCCACCCTCCCCTCCCCCATAATTTTTCTAATCCTCCTTGCATAATGCTACCTTTTGAGGCGCGATTCGACATATACCTACAACATTGTCAGCTTCGGCGAGGAAGGATTAATAATTTCCTACTAACTGCGCCAAGATAAACCCCTTCCATAGGCGATTATGCCTTAACTTGACCGCTAAACCTGAAAATAATTGTCTTGTAACTACTTCAAAATTAGTCTCCAAGACAAATAAAATTGCTTCACGTAGCTCTAGCAAGGGGAAGTTCTAGTTACGGATACTTCTGTCCAAAACCATATCTTAGTATCCAAGTTAGAACTTTCACCTTTCGACATTTAGGTTTGATATGGAGGAGTCTTCTGAAAGAATCTATATTTATCTCACTGCACATACTTCATAACATGTACATCATAATATATATATATATATATATATAGAGAGAGAGACAAATACTGAGTGAGAACAGTGGGGTGAACTTCTTACTGGTCCGACTCGATTTAATAACGTTTCGGCAATTGTCGTTGTATTTTGTCGTTGCGTGGTAATAGCCCGAAATGTTTAAAGCCGATTTGAAACTGAAAAAACCGTACCAAAGAGCTAGTTGAAAGGTCACCACACAACTTTTATAACCTTAAAACCCTGCAAATGTGCCAAGTTGTATTTAAATCCCCGAAATCATTGTGTGAAACAATACCGACTCTGTTGTCCATCCTTAAAGTACAAGACTTTCATCAAAGCACGTATCGAAATTGCTGCACAGGCTGGGGCTGGGCTAAAATCTTAGACAAAATTAGTTGGGAAGACTTGATCATTCTCCAATTAATAATATATGTTCTCTTTCGTTACAATATTTGTTTTAGTTTTCGGTATCCTTCCTTCTAACCTCTCTCCCCACTTCAATGTTGAATGTATGGAGGTCAAAAAACGACGTGAAATCTCTAGCACCATGCAATACTGATCCAACATTGAAATGAGGGAAGGTGAATAAGCAGGAATAACATGAAGGCGAATTGCGTAAACCTTCCCAAGAGATTTGTCGAAGATTGTAGCTACGAGGGCTTCTTAGCTACCGGCAATCCACTCGAAACGTCAAACAGTTCCTATAATTCAAGTACGCATTACATGCCTATGTCATACCGGCCACAAGCCGGTCACTCATTTACATGCAGCCGTCACGTGAATTAAGCGTGAGCTTGCGCGAATTTTATGGATTCTCGCGCGACATCTTTGAAGTGCAGGGTATCGAGATGTTTTCATTGTTTTTGCAGTAGCCTGAATATGAGCTATCTCCCAGGCCACTCAGTCCCCGAAGAGACCTTGCCACTTTCGGTAGAGTGCCCACAGCCAGTCGAGGAAATGACTGCAATGCATGGGGTGATGTTCGTGGTGGTGACATTCGCTCTTTTCTCTTGTATAGCTAGAACTGCTGCTATTTGTGCCACACATGCATCAACCTCGTTCCCAAGGCTTTTCCCTGGAAAGAAAAATGTCGCCGCCATTTTTCTTTCTAGGGAAAAGTCCTGGGAACGAAGTTGCACATGCATTACAAAATCAAGACAGCAAAAACGAATTTAATTCGGGTGCAGGTTGTGCTAGAATGTTGCCATCTTGATAATGGCTTATTCAGGTGTTTTGAAGGTTCATTTAAACCGGCACGGAGATGTTTCCGATTACTTGATGTACGTGAAGCTTCCAATTGCTTACACATGGTGTTGGTCAAAACCGATCGCTGAAGACATTGACAGTGGTAAGGTCTTACAGTTAATCCTGGATTGTGAATCAAGTGAAGACAATGGTAATCACTATATCTCGCAATCCATCTGACACACTGAAGTTTGCCACACCCAAAAATTAACCTTCTTTACCTCCATTCCAAAGATGACATCGATGATCAAGATCACAATTTTGATAACAAATACAGTTTTTTGACCAGAAATCCTTTAAAACGAACATAACCAAGCAAACGTCATGCACACGAGCTTTCAGTTGAATGGCCATACCATACATGATTTCTTTCTCAGGCATTAAAGAACTTTTACCTGCGTTCAACAAATGACGACTCTATATTTGGTTTAAAGAGAAAATCTTAACAGAGATAATCATTCTGTCGTTTTAATTGGATTTCTACAGGAACCATGAAAACCTGATTAGCCTGGGATTAAACAATTCCACGTAGCAAAAAGTGTGCTTCTAATTGTAGCTAGTTGATGAAATTAAAATTCAAGTATCTGGGTAAAAGAAACTACGAAAAGATGTGCAAGTTGTAACGTTTGCCTTTGCAACCGTTTATCAGAAAAGGACACGATTTATATGGGAATCAAGACCAGTTTAAGCCTATCAACGAAATGCGATTGGAAAACACTACCATAAAGTAGTATGAAATAAGCCACTCAAAAGCTTCTTGGCTTTTTACTAAAACTTCCCGGCATTAGATCATAACAGGGTTTTTTATCTTTTGCTAGCTACAAAGAAATCAAACAGAACCTCCTTTAGTAACAAGGCAATATCAAACGTGTGTGCATGAAATGATAGACTCGCGTTCAATTGCTCCAATCCATCAGTGCACTGCAGTTGAAATATCTCATCGTTTCTACTGTAGCTGAGATTTCATCGGCAAGAGAGTATGGCTGAGCTATGAAAAGTCGTTTCCGTTCAGGAATAAACAACGCTGTGTTATTAATGAGTTTAAGACCTAACTGTAGCAAGGAAGTTTGTTAGGTCATAGAAAAATGGATCATGTTGGTTACCAAGTCAGACACGAATTGTAGAATTTGCAAAGATAACGGTTGATAACGTACGGGCCGGAATACATGAAATACCACAATCGAGGAGCTTTGTCACAGATGAAAAACAAAGCAAGATAAACTTGATGAACCTTGAAACAAATCGTCTTACATGGCTCGCATAGAAGACGATTTTGATAGGAATTTGGGAAATCGGAACAAAAACATCAAGACACGCGCGATGAAGTTTCGAGTCAAACGCGCGCGTTGGCTTTTTCATAAATCGCGCTGCAATTGTTTCAAGCAAACTTGTTATTTTCAGAGAGATGAAAATGCAACCTTTTTCTCGCTGTTAGTTTGGGATGTGGATTGACAATGATGTGAAAAGACTTCTTACAGTGATGTGATTAATCTCGATGGACGCTGCCGTGTTCAGATAAATTTAGTTGTCAATAACCATTGTTTCTCTCTGTCTCGTATTTAGAGACCACTCAAGCAGCACTAAGCTAAAGGACATTTAAAGAAGAAAAGTAACGACTTCTGAGATCTTAAATTATCACTTAGATCGCCCAGAAAGTTCTTAGAATAAGATCGTTATGACAAAGCTGTGAAAGCGCGAGACCGTGAACGGATAATGATGCAGTTATTCTGATTGTCTAACAAAACAAAATAAACTGGAATAAAATAAAAAAATTCTTAAGGTGGTAGCAAGATTTGAAGAGATACAAACTTAAACACTCAAAAGGGGAAAATACCATAAACTATCTTAAACATCCTAGCGTAGGTAGTTTCACGTTTGCATATCAGATCGCGCTGTTGCAAAAAAACTATAGGCGTGCATTTCTCGAAAGCCCCGAAACTTTTCGGGCCTATTTCCGGTGCCATAATTTCTTACGTATCTTGAAAACGAAGACATTTTCAGGCATGAATTTTTTCAGCAAATTTGCTCTTTCGTATCTTGAAATCGTAGTAAAATACCAGCCTTTTAGAATGAGGGGATCGCAGTTTTAGAAATGGGTTTTCGTTCCCGAAAAGTCAGTGTTCGGGACTTTCTAGAAACGGGCCGGCCTGCTCGGTAAATATCAATTACGTTCATTCTTTGGGATTGCCTGCAGGTTGACTTTTTAGGATTTCACTCGCAGATCACCTTGTATAGCAGCACCACAGGAAAGCACCGTTCAGTAGCCCTATCTGAATGGTCAGTCTAAGTATTTCATCCCCAGACTCAAAACTGGGAACCACCTTGTACAGCATAATAAACTGCACGACAGAAAAGTACTGCTCAGTAACTTTCATCTGAATTATCGACTTAAGTATTTCATCCACAAATCCAAAACTAGAACCACCTTGTACAGCGTAACAAACAGCACCACAGGAAAGTACTGCTCAGTGACAGTTTCAGGTTTCAAAATTCGTACAACTTTTACAATACAATTTATGGTATAATGTATGGCGAAGTTTTTCACAATCATTTTGGCCCCACCGACAGCATGGGTGAAGAGTTCAAGTTTCTTCCTTAAGTGAAGGTTGATCACATGCAATAAAGTTTAACTTGATTGCAGACACAGGGGGTAAAGATCTACTAAGCTTATCCAGTTAAATGAAGTTAATAAATATCAATTTCAACGGTGACCTCTGAATATACTTAATCCAGTTAATATTCTTTTTTAAGCGCTTGCTGTCGAGAATTTAAATACACAGAATATGCTGTTTAGGCTTTGCAAACGTCTTTGAAAAAGAAAAGATCTATCAAGGGCGTAGCTAGCATTTTTGCATAGGATTGACAATGGTGCAGTGTCGGCGCTTTTTGTTAGGGGTCCGGGGGCATGCTCCCCCGGAAGAGGTTTGTAATTTAGGCACTAAGAAATGGCGTTTCCTTGATTCCGAGAATAATTTTTTTTAATAACCTTAGCGCAAAACGTAGCTAGAGGGGATTCCAAATCTCGCTTCCTGAAGAGAAGGTAATGGAATTGACAATGACAGTCGTTCATTACGTTGTATACTTCATGTAATACTGTACCTTTGTGACTTACCATTCACACAGCTAGGATGTCATTATAAATTATATACGTAACTTTATAGTATTTTTACCCTCGATAAAGCACGAGATCCTTTCAAAAGTAATTTTATCTTCTTTTTCTTCAAAAGCGAAGATCTCATCCCGCGGAATTCCGAAAGGGGGTTCCGAACATTTTCCCCCATAAATTTATAGCCATGATCATAACCCAAAGTGGCGCTTCCAGAACCCCTGGAACCCTCCCCTGGCGCCGCCATATTCTGATGAGTATCTATCTAGTCTTTTGCTCGAAAGTCCTTTAAAGTTAACAAAGTGTACAAATTAAAGGAAAGAAGGACACGTTATTGTATTGAACTTCTTGGCGATGATCATTGCAACTCATTTAGCTCAAACAATGGAGCCAAATTTTCCGCTGGAACTAAATTATTAGGGACTTAGAGAATGAATTGCCAACCGTTATGTTCTCAAGTACTGCACTGAGCTTTAACCATGTATTTATGCATCTCAGGTTCTGCGTGGATGATTGCAGAAGACGGCAATGAAATGTACTATTTTTTTGCTGCTAAGGTGTCACCAACATCGGAGCTGAACTTTTAAGTCCTAGAAAGATCAGCACCCAATTTCTCCTTACAGTTTAACTACTCTCTTTAACAGAAAGGTCACAGGAATAGAAAGATTATCACCAAAGAGGTCTTGATATCTTAAGGAATTCTTCTAACTGTTGGGGAAACGAGGTGAATGTGCATAATGCAACTTGTTGCGCAACTGGCAATGTTGCACTGCAAATTGCAACTGTTTGCATGGTGCTTCAAAGCAAAAACAAGCGTTGATGTTGTTGCGTGTAACAAAATGGAGAACTTCTCTCTGCAATCTAGAGATTTTGTTCGTGTGGAGTTGATCGCACTTGCAATAATCGCAAATTAGAATGCTACATCTGTTTTGCACATTGACTTGAACTATCTAGCCACTACAGTCATGTTCCAATAACAAACAGATCAGAGAACAGCGCCAGCGGAGTGTATTTTCAAGTAGTGGAGGGCCTAAAATTTCAAATTTAAGTTTTCTGAAATGGTTGTTATCGCAATTGAAGTCCTGAATTTTTTTCAGGCTTCTTTACGCAATTGCAAAAATCGCGATAACAACTGCGACGATCATTCTTCTTTTGATTTAAACCCAACATACGTAACAGTTGAGTGTCACCCGGACATCTTTAAGTCTAAAGGTGCCAAAGGTGCCTTTCCGATTGTCATAAAAAGCTTCAAACTCTTTGCAAACAGCTACATGATACAAGACAAAGTTTGTCGGTTCTGTGTTTCCTGAGAGTTCTGCATGTTTCACATAAAATAATGTAATTAAGTTATTTTGGTAAGTGACAGATCTGGGTAACTACAGTAAAAAAAAAAAAAACCATCCGAAAAGGTGTGTGTGTGGAGGGGGGGGGGCGTAAAGCACCCCCCCGAGTCCCACTCCGTGCCCGGTGCCTGGAAAACTCTAATATCAGCATGTGTATTCTCTTCACTGTTTTCCATACATTTTCTATGGAAATGATGAAGAGAATGTGTTAAACAATCAAGACCTTTGATCACTTCCTTTTTTCTCACAACCTTTATGTTTGATTGAGCAGTTTTACTAAGGAAAAATTAAGCATTGGTCTATCAATCTTAGGGGTTAAAAGGTTAAAGAACTGTATTTTATTTTTTTCCTGCGATATTTTAGTTACTTAATACATCGAGAGGGGAATAACTCTCCACATTCCAGTATTGCGTCGATCATTTACTGGCCAAATGAACCTGAACAACTTACTTCTGCTCGTATCATGTGCACTTAATGCTAATTTACCGCCTCATTTGTTTTAGAACTTAAACAGTTGACCAATCACCAAAGGACCCTTGTCAGTTCTGATCGGATTTTCAGAAACGTTTTCTATAATCCGGATAAACTCGGTCAGTCCATACTATTTCGAAGCTACTGGAGTTCATCTTCGTTGACCGCAAAATGTTCTCGTACATCCCACTTTTCTTGACTACAATTAACGCATGTGCACCCGGAAAGATTTATCAGACATCTTTTGTTATAGTGGACGAATCAAGAATGAAATAATTCCAAAACATTGCAGGCTAATTTCTATTTTTTGAGCCTAATCTTAAGCCGCCTGCAAAGTTTCGGTAGGGGAGATGTGATGCGACAGATACCAAATAAAAGAGGGCCCGAGTACTTGAAATTCAGCGACCCGCGGAAATTCTTTCTACAACAGCTATCACTTGTTTTCAACTTATATTTTGACATCTGGTTGCACCTTTTTTTTACTTTTGTGACTTTTATTTTCGATACAAGGCGTAACTTTGACATTTTTCTATGAGAACCTAGGCGGTCATAACCTATAACAACTTTGGGGATCCAGATAAGACGATTGATAGAAATCTTAATGAATTGCTCCGAAATAGTTTGCGTCTATTTTAAGCCGAAGCCAAAAAGGAAAACACCAAATATAAGCAGAAATTTTTCATGTTACACCTGTTTCCTGTGTGTTGTTTTTTTGAACTTTGGTGTTGACGTTTTGTCTTGTTTTATAAAATAGATTGAATAAGGAATAAAACTTCCAACAATTTACTCATATTTCCTATTCAGAGATCAACCATTCGTAACACGCTTAAGTACTTTAAAGATAAAATATACACAGCCTAAACGATTCATCCGCTTTTGCCTCAAGCATCCCCGAAATGAAAGCTCAACAATCATGGCTTTTTTGTCTAAAAGTCGCAAGTTATAACACTTAGCAAAAACGAGTCACGCATGATTTTTTTTTCTCTCGAACAGCAACCACATTCCTCGGTTTGAATATTTTGCATTTGATCCTGTCTTGGCTCGTCTGCTTCTGCTTCCAAAGTTTGGATGATTTGCGCACATCCGGCAGAATTTATGAATTGTTGATTAACCACGTTTAGAAAGTGAGAGTGTGCGATTTTACATGAGCATGGCCTTCAAAAATACCACACCATTTCGGTCTTTAAAATAAAAAATCACCACTCCGCGAAAATCTTAAATTTTGCAAGCCGACATTGTTACTGAGATCTTGAGAGCTTTTTCAGTTGCCTGCGATACAATCGCGGATAATAATGAATAAAGAATTTTGCTAATACCTTTTAGCTGTTTCAGTTTATGAATATATCTAAAATGACTCACCGCTTCAGACTTGCAGATCCAATGACTTTCACTATTGATCAAAACGTTCCTCGACGAGAAAATCCCAAAAGCTCCGTCGTCAAAATAACGACGGTAAGTTGTTGTGTCACAGCAAGACGAATATTCTGTCAGTTACAGGAAACTGTTCTCAAACAAAAGGCCAGTCCACTCAGCGAGTCAATTATTTGCATTCACACATCTCGCTTTCCGATTGAACTTCAAAAGTTAGTCATTGTTTGCATGCATGGTTGCGACTAAAATAAACTTTGCCCAAAGCCGCATTTGTCCTGTTTTTTCAAATATCTTTTTGCCTGTCAATTATTTGATTAAAAACATGGCAGGATTTCTCAGTTAGAAATATTAGATGGGATTTAGACTTGATAAGTATGTAAAATTTGCAGAGGATTCCAGAGTATTAATAGGACCAAGTTCGCCCAACGTATAATCTGTCCAATTAGCATTCAAAATACGTCTGGGCTCACAATAAAGTTAGATTAGATTATGAAATCGCTTACCTGTGTATAAATCTACACACAATGGGCAGGTGATTTGTGCAATTATTGCCAACAGAAATTCAATATTGTTGGTCTAAAGAAAAGAAATTATTTGAAGAAATCACCGACACAGGAAATAGCGTGACGTCACCAAAGCCGCCAGAGACCTGCGATTGCTGGCACCGGAACTCGATAGTACAATTGTCTCAAAGGTAATTCCTTCACTCCAGTTATATTATTTGCATGCCCTATAAAAAGTGTCTTTAGGAGGGGACAAGGGCGGCGGAAACCATTAACCACTCCCTTTGTTGAAATATTAGTTTAGGTTTGCCGTTGTTTATTCAATCAATTTCAAAGAAAGTTCTCTTTTCTTTGATGAATTTATAGATTCTCTACACGTTTGTTTAGCATTGTAAGGAGAAGATGTATGTTGAAAAACACTTTGTCCTAAAACAGCAGAGGGGCAATGAAAATAAAAAAGATCGGTTGTAAAATCTATGCTCATATAAACAGACATATTGACGTAAAATTTCATCAAGAGGGGTGGGCTGGGTTGAATTTCAAAAGTGATGGTTGGCGGGGGGTGGGGGAAGATGGAGAAGAAGCCAAAAAAAAATTCATGCGAGGTAAATGGAGGAAAAGAAAAAAATTCGTGCGAAGGAGAAGGCAAAGAAAGTCAAAGTCATGCACCTGCAAAAGAAAAAAAAATCCTGCACAAGCAGTGAGCGAAAAAAAGAGAAAGAGAGACTTCCCTACCTAAAGAGAAGTCACATACCTGGAATGGTAACACAAGACACCGACATTTGTTTTATGGTATGAATGAAATACATGGGGGTGCAGGCTAAACCAACCACCTCAACACCCGTGGAGTGCAAAGCAAGTCCATATCTCAAATTCACTCTTGCAAACATGTCACGTTCATGTAGTTTATACACCTGAATAAAGACAGACAATATGGAAAGAATTTGCGTTTTGCCTGTAGCAATGACCCTCACGTCTGAGGTTGTTAATTCTAATCACTGCACGGCTTCATTAAAGTACTATTTTTGGACGTTCTGCTCTTTTGGAATCTATGGTATGCATTTATCTTTTCCACGAATATCTGAGCGGTTATTAAAAACGTGATCACTGGAATCGAAAGTCAGCATTTTGACAAGATCGAGCCTCAGACTGGTGTGATTGTGGCCTTAATCACCGGCATTTTAAAATCACGTGAGGGAGAAAATTTCATACAATCGAGGCAAGCCGCTTCTCTACTAACAATCTCAGACATCTTGGGCATGGATCGGGTATTTGCTAAAACGCTTATCATGGATTATTTCATTCAACCAATTTTGCAACTAACTTGCCGAATAAATTGGTTAAAAAAAACGATTATCAGTAAGACTCCCAAACCAGCTCCTCAAACAGAATCAGCGTCTTTTTCACATAAGATAGAAATGAGTGTGGAAGTACTCAGAAGTGGGTTTAAAGGTCTGTTCTGAGGAAAGTTCTCTCCTCCGAGACCATCATTGGTATTCAGAAAGGCGTCTTATGTTAAGTAAGACGTTTACTTTTTTCTCTACGATACACTATCTTAAAGGGGCATGGTCACGGATTTAAGCATTTTAAATCTGTATTTGTGTGATAGGAAACCTTTAAACAATGGTCCATTTTTATTAAGAATTGGTATATTTGTGTGCTGAAACCGTTAACAAGGGTTTTTACAACGAATGGCTCAGATAGAAATGGATGACAATCTGAAAAATTTAGGTTAAATTTTGCAAATCGTGTCTGTGTCTTCCAAAAATCGATATTAACGGTCGTGGTTTGTATTTTCTTTGCCATTTCAGGCTAATTCTTCGTTAAGACGTTTAAAGATGATGTTATAGATGGGTTAAATTCCTTACAACTAATCTCAGGATAGTGTGGACCAAAAATTATCGTCTGAATAAAACGTACAAGTGGTGGAACAGAGAATTAACTCTGAAGTGTAAACCATGAAAAACCCACTGGGCGTTAGCCCTAGTAAAGGGTATCAGGGAGCCACACGAGGCAAAGAAAAAATTCTTATGACCTCGGTGGGAGTCGAACCCACGACCTCCGGATTAGATCTACCGTTGCCCTGCCGACTAAGCTACGAGGTCGGACAGAGAAAGTCGGGGACGATTAAGGTGGTGAATCGCGGAGAAGAGAAAGTAAGGGTACATATATATGTTGTGCCGCGTAGCACAAAAACACGTACAACATATATATGAATAAAACACACACCGCTCCCCCTACCTGAGGGGGGCACTCTGCAACTCGCTCTGTAGGCCGCCCATATCACCCTTATAGTTCGTTAGGAGGTCAAACTTGACTAAAAGTGGACCTAAAAAGGACTGAAGTCGATAAGGACATACCAACGATTTCGAAAGATATCCTGGAAGGTTTTATGGCTTAGGATGCTATCAGGAGTAAAGAGGCTCAATTTTCTGCCACATTCAGTATTCCGTCGCAGGTGAGGGGAGATATGAGAAATTCAATCAAATCAATCAATACCTTTATTGTGTCATAACAGTAAAAGAACTAAATGCAAACCTGGTCAAGAAGCTAAAATGAGTGTATAGTGTTGAGATTAAGGCATATAAACCCATGAAAGGATAAAAATATGTACAGTGCATGCCACATTGATAACACTAAAAAAGTCAAATACGTGCAGTAATGCAAGATGAGGTCCACGTTGTGGTAAAGAAACTTATGCAGCGGGTTGAAACATAGGCTCGATTTCCGCCGCTCTCTCGTGTCTGGTCTAACGCGGGCTCCTCTCCCGACAGCGGCTGGTAATCGAACCTAGTTGAAACAGAAACGTCAAAAAATTCAGGCTTCAGTGCAGGGACCGCACAGGGGAAGAGGCTGAAGGGGGGGGGGGGGGGGGGTATCTTACACAATGAACTTTGTTCGCCAATTTTGCGAAGGACATAAATACCGACAGTCACTTTTAGCCAAACTTATATATCAAGATATGTCGTGACTGACATTTCGTGAATATGGACCGTGCACCATAGACTCCAACCGTCGACTTTCAGCAAAATAATGATCTACCGCGTTAACCGCTACACTACCACACCCAGTCGGAGATCAAGCAACCGCAGAGAGTAGGACCCACAAATTAAGAACACGAACTACAACACAAACACGGTATTTGAATGAACGCGTCTAATTTATTTCTCCACACTATGAAATAAGTTAACAACCTCAAAAATAAAAATATTTATCGATCTCGAGTAATCTGTTCCTACGTTCCCTTTTTCGTGCCTTTGCCCCTTCACCCGGCCAAACCGTTTGTCATTGTGCCCTTGTGCAGGCTTTGCATCGCACAAGCACGCTACACAAACGTCGCTGAAACTGCGTCCTATCATCACCTGGAAAATCCACTAATCCTAGTACTTACCACCGCACGACCGCAATGAGATGCACGTTACTTCAAATCTACTCACGTAAACACAAGTGACTGATATGACACATAACTCTGTCTTACATGAAGGCCACAAACTCAGAGCTACGTGCTTTTCTGTATTAAGTGACAATTTGCCGATCATAATTTTGCTTCCGTCTCCTTCCTGTGACAAAGATATTCTATCTGCCTAGTTAAAGCGGCTTTCACTGAGTCAAGAATTGTAAGACCAAAAGCAAAAGTTATCTCTCGCAAATTTCAGCAATTGGTTACTCATCTGGCCAATCAGAATTCGAAGTACAAGTTTATGACGTCAACATGGCGACAGCCAATAAGAGTGGTTTTGATCAAAGGAGTGATTTTTGAAAAAAGTGGGGTTAGTTTTGTTTAACCTATGACAGCGTAGTCAAACAGAACCAAAGAAAATGGGAAAGAACTTTCAACACTCGACTTAAAACTACTCTTACTAACTCGATCAATCAAGAGGAACTAAACTTTACTTGTATCAGCTTTTAAAGCCGAACAATGTATTTTGATGAGGGCTTCAGAGTATCTCCAAGGATTTTTAGAGACATTTTGTCATTTATTTCAAGGAATTAACGGTTGAAGCTGTCCTTTTTTCAGTTCGTTGCTTTTCTGTTAGGAGACTTCTGGTAGTGGAACAGAGATGTCGCTTCTATTTTGCGGCCCGTCACTGACAGTGCCTCAGCAAACATCTTCACCACCTAAGAAGACATTATAAAGAAAACGAAATTGAATAACTTGGACAGAGTTAATTGATGACCTGTACTGAAAGGCATAAAAGCCTCGAGTCCACATAAATAATGACCATAAGTGCTGGCACTTCTTAACAGAATTAGCAGCACTTCTCAAGACGAGATTACAAGGTGTGACCGTCCAAATGAAAGCTACTGAACAGTACTTCCCTGTGGTGCTGTTTGTTATGCTATACAAGATGATTATTACCTTTGAGTCTGTGGATGAAATCCTAAAGTGTGACCATTCAAATGAAAGCCACTGAGCAGTATTTAACTGCGATACGGCTTATGCGCCTGTACAAGGTGGTTCTAACGTCTGAGTTTGTGCATGGAATCCTTAAGTGTCACCATTCAGATGAAATCTACTGAGCAGTACTTTCCTGTGGTGCTGTTTATAATGCTGTACAAGGTGGTTCTAAACTTTTTCGTCTGTGCATGAAATCCTAAGTGTGGCCATCCAAATGATAGCTAATGGACAGTACTTTCCCTTGGCGCTGTTCCCCACAAGCTATTACAAGGTGCATCTGCCTGGATTTCAACTTAAGCTCCATCGACAAAGGAAAGTGCAATAAACGTGGTTTCTAGAGCAGCGACATCTTACCTCCAAGTTTGTAATGAGTGGTACTCCCCTGTCGATAGAAGCTCTCCTTATCAGGTAGTTATCCTTGACGTATTTGGTGTTCTGATTCGGAAGATTGATCACCAAGTCCACTTCTCTATCCTGAATCAGTCTGCAACAAAATCGAAGAAAACAGTTTTAACCTCAGTCCAGAAGTTAGCCTCATTGGTACTCGGTGTCCACTTTAAGTGTTGAAGCGTAGTGGTGAGAGCTCTCGCCTCCAACCGATGTGTCCCGGGTTCGATTCTCGGACTCGGCGTCACAAGTGGGCTGAGTTTAATGGTTCTCCAAGAGGTTTTTCCCCGGGTACTCTGATTTCCCCTCTCCTCAAAAACCAACATTTTCGTTGATTTACAGTCTCCGCAATTAGTAGGGCACCTTTGCTCAGCTAGAAAGATTTGAGACTTAACGTTGTTATTTTAAAAATAGAGATTACCTTCCAACAACATGCTGATACCCTATACCGTATTCAGAAAAGAAGTCGTCCATCAAAGATTTTAACCGAATATAACCCGATGAGTGTGTATCACAATGTTCATCAACACAAATTCAATGTCCATCACTTCTTTTAAACCTGTGCAATTTTTAGAAAGGCCGCTTGGACAAGTTGAGTTCTAACTTGACATCATGTTACATAAAGCAGTATATAGTGCATAACAATCAATATTTCGGTTCGGGTTTGTAGTGGAACTTTCGAGAAACTGGACCTTGACATTTTTAAGATTCAGGATCCAATTTTACCTTGTAGCTGTGGAGTTGACTCCAACGCTATGCAGTGGCCACTCGACTGTTTGAGCTGGAATATTATGCTCGTTAAGATACTGGGAGGTAGCTTCCGTAGCGTACAGAGTGAATCCCAGTTGATGAAGTTTGTTGGCTGTCGGCAAAAACTTTGGTTGTAGTGATTGCTGTTCAGAAAGTAAAGATTCAAGAAACATGGATCAGAGTTAAGCCCCGATCAATTACAGCCCTGGTTTGATCCTGGATATAACCTGTCAAAGCAGGCTTTTAGCCAGGTGGCCGTCCGGCCGTCTTTTGGACGGCCACTTTTAGAAGAAATTCAACGAAAATTCATTTAATCTCTTATACTTTTATGGGAAAAATGCCTCCTGGACGGCCAGTTTCCAATGTCTGGCTAAAATCCCGTGTCAAAGTGTCAATCACCATACCTGAATACCAATAAGAATGCCTTTCTTGGGCAGACGGAAGCCAGTTGACATCAAAGCCTTGAGAAAAGCTTCGTCAGCATTGGCGCCATAACAAGCGACCTGAAGGAAAACGAGGCTATGATCAGGTGATCACCAAGTGCTTTTGGCGGGAAAACCGTGTAAATGGAGCTAAGTTTTCCATTCACAGTGGAGAATCCGATGAAACGAAACTTTTCAGGACACATTAAGGAAGATTCTACCGAGGAGGCACATTCAAAGATAAATAGTAGGAAATTTCCAGAGGGTATTTAATAGGTCTGTCATTGTATTATAATAACGTAATATGCACAGAAAAGCCAAATAACCTTTCATGGTTGGAGTACTCAAAGTTAGCTTGCTTTCTTATTCCCAAAAGCCGAATTAAAATTTAATGACACTGGCGTTCTGCTTTCTGACTCTGCGAGACAAATGTTCCTACTTCCTTCCTGTCTTGGAACAACAGGAAGTGGGACTGAGGCGGCTCTAACCACAAGCTTCAGTTTGCGCAGACTCGCGCTCGTGAAGCCGTGACACGGGCGTGAGTTGCGCAAACTGAAGCTTGTGGTTAGAGACCTCAGTCCCACTCCCTGCTGTAGGGACAAGATGGCCGAGTGGTTGAGGGCGCTGGATTTCAATACGGTGACCCGCGTTCAAAACCCGCTCTGGTCACTAGCTGGTGTTGTTCTCGGTAACCGCCTCGTTCAACTCCTCGGTCATCCTTGTAAATAGCCAACTGGTCTGCCTCCCGCCAGTTGGGATTCTTACCTCTGTTGTTTTCATTTGTATTATTTGTTTCATTGGCCCTGAAAAGCACCTCTAGGGGGGGTGGTCAGTTAAGTGTTTATTATTATTATTATTATTATTATTATTATTAATACAAACACGTGTTTCCCTACCTCACCAGTAGAAGCCATTTCACATCGCAGCAAAGGGTCAGCGTCACGCAGTCTAGGCCACGAAAACATTGGCGCCTAAATATGGAGAAGCCAGCAGGTAACAGTTTTCTAGGATCACCAAGTGAGGCTATCGGGTCAAAACCCCATAAGGTAAGCTTCATGACCCAACAAATGTATAGAAAATTTATAATGGTTTGGTGGGAACACTGGAAATTTGACCCGTTGGAATTCCTTGTTGACACCCTGCCTTACAAACTTATCTGGAACCCTGGTAACACATACGCCATAATTCTGTTATCCTGTTGCATTTGCTATGAGGATATTCAATTAACAGTATTAAGTGACGAAAAGTTATGTCCGTGTCGGTTGCAATTGCTGGTAAGTCTCGAAAGTTCCTGAGACTTTTTCGATAAGATCTTATAAAAGCGGTTCTTCTGAATAGCAGTAACAATGGTGGAAGACAATGCACTTCTGAGGTAAAAACAACAACAACAACAACTGCGGAATGAACAAGCATTGCGCTCGTTCGCCTTTCACAGGTAGTTCGTCCCGTTCTCAAGCGTGCGTAGTTTTCAGTTAGTATGCAGCTATCGGAACGCCACTTCTGGTTGGTTTACAACTTCACTTCATTGGTTTAACCCAAAGAAAACCCTTTCAAATCAACTTAAGCGAAATTTGCGAAAAATGTGCTTGGTTTGCGTCAATAAATTGTGCTGAACAGTGACTCACAATGCTCTTGTACGCCAGTCTTGCATCGCCTTCGCTTAGCTCTACTCGAGGCGAAAATTGTACGCGTTTACTTGTCTTAATCTTCAATCTTTCTTTAATTGTGATAATTGCCATTAGTACGTACACTAATCTGGCAATGGCTGGTCAACGGCTAGCTAAACAAATACGATTTCCATTAAACTAAGGCGTAAACACAGGCTTATCTGAATAAATGTTTTATTGAGGAATGTTAAGTGTCTTTTTCTCTGTGTCTTGATTCATGGAAATTTGTAACTACATGATCTTACGTTAAAAACCCAAATCCTCGAGCACACATTGGATTCCTCCATGTGACAACAGCCTCAGATGTCGCTGTGGATTTTTCAACATTTTACCCACAAGTTTGTTTTACAAATGCAACCATCTGTCCCACTGTACGTGTATGCATCTCTGTACTCCTCACAACCACCGCAACTACTGCAACCATCTGTCCCACTGTACGTGTATGCATCTCTGTGCTCCTCGCAACCACCGCAACTACTGCAACCATCTGTCCCACTGTACGTGTATGCATCTCTGTGCTCCTCGCAACCACCGCAACTACTGCAACCATCTGTCCCACTGTACGTGTATGCATCTCTGTGCTCCTCGCAACCACCGCAACTACTGCAACCATCTGTCCCACTGTATGTGTATGCATCTCTGTACTCTTTGCAACCACTGCAACCACCTATATGGGTCTCTGTACGTCTGGCAACCATCACAACAACTACTGCAACCATCTGTCCTACGGTAGTCGCGTGTATCAGTCATTTTCACTAGTATGTGTAGAACTCTATCTCCCTCTCCCCCCTCTCTCTCTTTTATACACAAACTCTTGCAACCATTGCAACGGAAACAGAGAAATCGACCAATCAGTGAGCTTGTTCCGAGAGCTTCGTGGCGACCCATAATTTTCTGGGAAACCCTCCCCCCTCCTCCTCAAATTGGTATTAACACGGTGGCAGAGTCAGGTGACTTACCTTAATGCCCACGTACCCAGAAGGCTGCAGGGGAGTGTCCAGGTGTGGTAAATTCTGCACATCCAGTGGATGGTTCACCATAACCTTGGTAGCCACATCAATGAAGTCTGTACCTACTGTCTTGGACACAAAGGGAAATGAGCGGGAGGCACGCAGATTGCATTCAATTACCTGAGAGAGAGAGATGACAAGGAACAGACCATAAGAAAAACCATTAGATCTTGCTCGAAACTCGTTTTCAGAAGAATTACAATGAATGAATTGTTGTGATTTAAGGATGGAAGAAATAAAAAGGGATGTAAACTAACCATGATGTCATTGTTTTTGGCTAAAAACTGCGTGTTGAACGGGCCAGAAATGTTGAATCTCTCAGCAATCTTCCTCGTTGCTTCTTTGACCTGTCAAGTAAAACAAAAAAAACAAAAAAAAAAACTCATTCAACCCACTGACCAACTGCAGCAACCTAGAAACATCGCTGAAATGCCCCCTTTGTTCAGCAAGTCATCACTGCATGAAGAACACGTCGGGAGGTGGGTTTAGAAACGATATACCTTGTTTGTGGCCTTTGGGTTCTCACCACGATCGCGTTTTACGGCAAAATAATTGTTGAGCTGAGGCTTTTTCACCCATTTTGAAAGTGTTCATACTTTGAAAAACAGTTGCCAGTGTGTGTTCAGCTGGGGTTAGTTATTTCCATGGTACCACCGAACGTTTTTCATTCAGCTAATTCATTCTTGTTTTTCACGTCACATGTTGCCATATTTCCGTACACAAACCACACACAACCCACCATTCCTCGATTCGCTCTGATGAAGGGCTAGCACTCGAAACGTCAGCTTTTGGGCTCTTTAGGCTGGTCAATTACCATTATCAACTCAGTTGATACAATTGAAACAAATTTCGGGGCTGTTACTGATGTTTGAAGTAGATGGGGATATACAATAAACCGCTGGGGATTCGAGTTGCTGTAGTGAAGTCAACATGCTGGTTTTATATCAAAGTAGCCGGGGATATACCTTAAACTACGAGGGAAAAATCCCCGGCCCCTGGAACTTAATGACAGCCCTGAATTTATAACAAACCTGCAAGATATCTTCTTCACTGATAGTCTGTGGAGGTAAGATGAGTGTAGCGTCGCCTGAATGAACTCCAGCATTCTCCACGTGTTCAGAAATGGCATGAGCAACAACCTACAGAAACCAATACAACAGCGTTCACTGATCAGCGAAGAACTCCGTGTTAAATAGAAAAACGTTTGATGGTCGAAATAAAGCTATTGGGGAAGGGTATCAGTGGATGCTACAGAGTGCTATGCGAATACCGCGCTCAAGCAAAATCCAAAGACGAAGTTGTTTTCCTATGGAAACCGAAGTATATCGCCTTTTGCGATGATGATCCGAACATTTCCAAACACTGCTTAACAGATAACCATGCCATCGATCTAGGAATCCTTGAAGTGGTGGGGAAACACAGTCAGCGGTTTCCCTCGTAACTGGCGCAAGCTGTTTTATCGGCTTTGCCATTTCTGCTGAGGCTTATGAGTAAAAATCGAAGATCGTCACAGCCACACATCTTGAACATGCTGTGAGAAGAACACAATACGACCAGGAACAGTCTACTATGGATTAGCATGAGTGTACTCGATAATGGATACCTTAAGCCTAATCGTAAGAGCAGAGGGTGATCTTATTATCAAACGGTGCTATGAGGCTAACATTACGAGGGAGCCAACCTTCTGTCATTAAAATGGAAGAATTATAACAAAACATTTCATAAACCTTTCCATCTTTGGCCACAGCATCCATCTCAATTTCCCGTGCGCCTTCAATGAACTTCGTCATGACGACAGGATGGTCCTGTGTAACATAACACCACCATTAAGCCCGGCAGTTTCTAACTGATAGTAGATCAAGTTATTGGTTACAAAAATTCGTTCAGTTTTCTTAACCAATTGAAAGTAATACTAGAACGAAATCATAACTCCGTCGCACGTGTTTCCCCGTACCTTGATACCCTACCGGCACCTGGCGCCCGTTTTTAGAAACCGCCGAAACTTTTCGGGCCTATTTCGGGTGCCATAATTTCCTGCGTATCTTAAAACGTTTGAAGACGTTTGTAGGCATGAAACTTTACAGCAAATGTTTGCCCTTTCGTATCTTGAAATCATGGTGAAAAACCGGCTTTTTAGAATAAGCGGGTCGCGTTTCAGAAATGGCTTTTCGAGACCGAAATGTTTTCGGGACTTTCAAGAAGCGAGCCCCTGCCTCGGTTTCTGATTCGTTTATTTTGTAGAGTAGATATGCTGTTGTGATTGGTTGGAATCGTCAGTCTGGATTTGTTTTCCCGACTTTGAAAGCTATTCTGTTCACACGTCGCGTGAATAAAAGAACGAATACCCGTGTACACGGCTGTTTGTGCAGTTCTAGTATATTGACATTAATCAATCGACGGCATCACACAGACCAATTGAGGGGTAATGTGAAGCAAAGCAAACAGTATTCAGTCCTAACTCCTTGCAGTTTGTGCGCGGTAATGCTTTTTTTGCTGCGTTTAACGTTCTCGTGGGAAGTTCCCACTCACCTGCGACACTCTAGCAGCTTCACCTAAAAACTTTTTCAACTCCTCCGGTCCATAAGCTACGTTCATTGCCGAACCACTAAACAAGAAACAAGAGGTAAATATACAGGTAAGTTCAAGTTATCATTGCGAAAAGGTGTCAAAAGGCGAGAGTCATCACTAATTCTATTAGCGTGACAATGTGAATGCGTATCGACAATACTTACTTCAACATTTTTTCTCAGTCTCTTGCAATAAATTTCCAACAAAAACTTAGGGATCATCCAGGCGTTTTTTGTTTGTTAAATCCGCAGGCCGAGAAAACCAGAATTTAACAGGGTCATCTTCGGTGTCTTTTATAGTAAGGGTAGCGAATTGTAACGCGAAACTTGCGGGACACGAGCGTAGACCTCGAGGTACCCCGCAAAGAAAATTGTCTCACTCGTGGTTTGCTCATTGTCTATTGATTAAGAAAGGGAAGTTTCAAAGTACTGTTATACCTCAGAACATAGGAAGGTCTCAGAAGGCATGGGTATCCAACAGTGGCTGCAAAATTCAACGCGTCGTCCTGAAACAAAACAAAATTTGCGATTAATTGACCAGAGGTACGAACAAAAGCATGCAATCCGCGCTAAGCGCGGGAAAATTCTAACTGATGCCAAGTGCGCAGAAACACTAAAATTGGTCTCAAGCGCGGGAAAACATGAAATTGGTGTAAAGCGCGGCAAAATGGAACCGGTGAGAAGGGCGGGAAAATAACTTATGCAAAGCGCGAAAATTATAACTCATTCCGAATGCGAAGACACATGAAATTAGTGCCAAGAGCGGGAAAACACGAAATTGGAGTAAAGCCCGGCAAAATCCAACCGGCGAAAAGAGCGGGTAAATTCTAACTGATGCCGAGTGCGAAGACACGTAGTATCAGTGTCAAGGGCGAGTAAACACGAACTTGGTGAAAAGCGCGGCAAAATCGAACCGGCGAAAAGGGCGGGAAAATAACTTATGCCAAGCGCGGAAAAGCACGAAACTGGTGTAAGGCGCGCAAGAGCGCGCGAAATTAAACCGTTGAGGAGAACGAGAAAATAACTTTTGCCAAGCGCGGGAAAATTCTAACTGATGCCGACTGTACAGAAACACGAAACTGATTAAAAGCGCGGCAAAATGGAACCGGCGAGACGAGCGGGAAAAGATGCAACCGATACAAAGTTTGGGGAATACTTAGCCTGGGACAATTGTGGACGTCAAAAGTGGAAGTAAAAACCACTAGCACCATGAATATAATAGCTGATAAACGGAATGCGTTATTATTATTAATTTTTTTTTTTTTTTTTAAATGTTGATCACGCCATGGTCTGTAGGCGGGGCGGCTTTATAATACAGCGCCATAATGAGCTAAAAGATCTTGAGGCAGACATGTTCAGCATGGTTTGCAATGTTATCGAGATTGAGCCCGTCCTCCAGGAGCTCACAGGAGAGTCGCTGCCAAGCGGAGCTAACAGAGCTCCCGACGCTCGCCTAGACATCCATGCCAGAGGTTTTTGGGAAAGGCAAAGGTCAGCGTTCTTTGATGTACGAGTATGTTACCCCAACGCTGATTCTTATAGAGACCTGGACCTCAAGCAGATATACAAGCAGCACGAGAACGACAAGAGATTGTATACGCAAAGAGTGATGGACGTGGAACAGGGAACATTTACTCCATTAGTCTTTACAACAACAGGCGGCATGGGAGAAGAGTGCAAGAGATACCATGACAGGCTGGCAGAGCTAGTCGCAGCGAAGAAAGGAGAGGACTACGCCACCACCGTCTCTTGGATACATTCTAAAGTCTCCTTTGCCATCCTTAGGTCGGCTCTACTCTGTCTGAGAGGGTCAAGAACAGTTAAAAGAACAACTAGAAGTAATGTTCAAGAAGCGGACTTTGAATTAGATAGATGCCGTGCCAACATCTAGGTTTTAGAAGCGGACTTTGAGTTAGATAGATGCCTTGTCAAAATCTAGGTCTTATGATTTTTATACATATATATATATATTATTATATAACTATAGCTTCATGGTTTATCGAACATTTTTTTTCTTATTTTGAAATTTGTGTTTTATTAAACACTTTTGCTATTTACAAAAGCAGTTACAGACCATGACACGGCCGCCTCATTATTCAAGGTTTTTTTAAAAATTATTATTATTGTTATTATTATCATCGAACACTTATTTATCGAACACTTTTTTATTGTGAAATTTTAATAATTGAATGTAATAACTATGTAAATATTCAAATGTTCCTATTATTATTATTATTATTAAAAAAAGAAAAAAATATTATTATTATTATTATTATTATTATTATTATTATTATTATTATTATTACCACAGATGAAACAGCTCTCCACGGTGCTTGTCCAACTCCTATCTCATCAAGAATCGCAGAAAAGCGAGATCTGAGGGAAAAAGAAAAGATTTGTAAGCATACTGAATTAGGCAAAACCCATATATAGTCGGAGCTCAAGCTTACCTATCTGTACGTAGCAGTTTTAGATATGTACGATTATCCGGATAGTCTCACCTTTCCTCCGCAGCGTCTATCATGAGAGGAGACGTACCAAGAACGTTTACGTCGTTCAGGTACAATGGAAGGGCAAGATTGTTAGGAATCTGTCCTCCAACGGAGATGACGGCTCCTTTGCAAACCTACAGCACAACACAACAATTACATAATGCCTTTAGTCAGTCAATTGTTTTATTCGTGTAAACGTCTAGCACTCCATCAGTATTCCTTGATGAGAAATGAGAAAACCCCTTTAAAAACATCTGCAATCGTCCTTACTCCCTTGGGAAACCAGAAATATTCGCCTTCTCTGGCGTCCCTTTTAATAGGGAGCTTAAGCACGCGCGTTTTTGAGACGCGAACGGCAACCGGAAGTGAGATGTTTCCCTTTTAACTTGTCTTCACACAACTATATTTATATCGCTAAGTATCTTTTCACTATTAGAGACCCTAAGTTTTAAAGTCTGGTTGAGACCGCTATCCTGGGGTGCGAAATATTCACTTCCGGTTGCCGTCCGCGTCTCAAAAACGCGCGTGCTTAAGCTCCCTAATATTAGATCACAACGGAGATTTGTCTTGCAATACTTCGCGGTAGTAACATTCAACGTTGAAGAAGGGTGGGAGGATGAAGAGTGAAGCAGAAAAAGATTTTCTGACAGAATATAACAAGACTAAGGTCTTAAACCTCTTCTTATTATTAATCTTAAAACTGACTAGGACGGTAGTTTCGTTTTTTACCTCTTGTTGGTAGATGTCCAAGACTCTTTCAAGGGAAAGCTCCTCAAAGTACAGCCGATCGCATTCATCATAATCAGTGCTAACAGTCTCCGGGTTATGGTTCACGACCACCTGATGATGATAAAACAAATATCCTTTACTTCCTGTTTTCGTTGTTTCGTACATCACTTGGATGCCTATTAAATTCACAGAATTTCAGTTTGTCAAACTGGAACATGCTTAACCTTCTTAACTCAGGGATGATTGCGAGTCTTACGATCACTCGTTTTCCACCTTTTTTGGGTGGGGCAAAAGGAGGGAGGTTTGGGGGTGTGGATTGGAGGAATGTAAACCCTCAAAAGCCTCAGAGGGTTGTGATGGTGCTGAAGGTCACAGACGTTAATGTTCGTGGTCATTTTCTGGATAAATATTCCAGAACTGTACAACCACGAGAGCAGATTGTCCAGGGGTCTTTTGGAAAAAGCTTGACGCCAGGCGTAACATCCACATAAGCATAATATTCGAGGTGACAAAAGTTTTCACTGACTGACTGAATTGATGTAGTTACTAACGGCTCGTACCCGTGGCTACAGCACAAAAACTTTTCCTTGCCTGCGAAAATTTCCACCAGCTATCTATGTTGAATAAATCGTCTTACCGTGTTGATTCCCAGGTTTCGCAGCGTTCTGATACAGGAGACAGCGCACCAATCAAACTCCACACTGCTACCAATGTGATACGGCCCACACCCAAGCACCATGACACCTTGATCATCAAACACCACGTCATGCTCTTGGCCGTTGTAAGTCACGTAAAGATAGTTTGTCTTGGCTGGGTACTCCGCCGCCATTGTGTCAATCTATTGGAAAAACAAAAAAAATCAGTAAACACGAGTTTTACATCAGTTGTAACGGAAATTTCCATAAACGACCTGGTATTTTCATGCGTTTCCTGAAAAAAGGTCAGACGTGATTTCAAGAGTCGGGTTGTGTTCAGTGTGGCCTGGAGTAATGACCTTTCGCACCGGCACAATACACCGAACCTTCGGCTCTGTAGTTTGCTGCCCTGCTATTTGAGCAGCAATTAAGCCGGTTGCCCTAATGAAGAATACCTCACGTTGTTCCTCTTTTAACACGGAGAAAAAAGGGTCGCTTCTGATTTGTATTTACACGACAACGATGAACTATTTTGAAACGACATTTTAATATGGCTAAATGGAATTTAGGCGAGGTTAAATTCGAGCCAATGCTGCCAATGCTTGCTCATTTGTGCAAGTAATCTGCGGGGTGGGCACCCGCAGAATTGGCAGGCACGGATTACATGTTCTCGGCTTGGCTTCGAGCGAACACTGTGGATCATCGTCTGCCAACATTTGCCGATTCATCCAGCGAATCTCCCACCCGTTAGTGGTTAAGGTTGGTAAGTATGGTAAGTGGTAAGTATTCCTCTGAATTTCTCTCAGTGTGACGGTGCCTGTTGGCGGCTGTTCGCTGGGGTGGTTCCCGCTCACAGGGTTGCCATGGTTACCTCCCTGCTGCGCCTGAATTGCTTAGGATTCCGCAGCTTCCAAGCTCATCAATTGGCGATGAGTTTAAGGGCTTGTTATTACGGCCGAAAACGTTAAGCATCTTTTAAATAATGACCATTTTCTGAAACCTAACATGAACCCTGATTACTCGAGAACAAGAACAACAATGAAATGAATCATATGAACTGCGGAAATGAAATCAAATGAAGACTGATCCTCGCAGTTGTGCACGCAATTATATGCGATTGCGTAAAGAAGCATGAAAAAAAATTCAGCACTTCAACGGGGCAGGGATTTCACCGTTGAAGTCCTGAATGTTTTTTCAGGCTTCTTTACGCAATTGCATATAATTGCGTGTACAACTGCGAGGATCAGTCTTCATTTGATTTTAAGAACAACAATAGCGACAAAAGCCAAGTGGTCTAACAAGTTATGAACCTGTTTAACCAGCTCTATACCCGATTGACCCAAGTAATGAACCTGTTTGGTAAGCTCTATACCTGTTTGACCCAGGGTTTCAGTCCTTGCTTTATTCTCTCGTTCCTCATGTCATTCTCCTGAACTCCGACCAGTCTGGCGAGCTGTCTATCAGAGAAGCCAGCTTGTTTGGCTTCCAGCAAATCTTCCTGTGGAAACGATCCACTATAGAAACAGAACACAATTCGTTTTGTGAAAGGGCGAACTCTCACGTATAACATTTGCAATAGGAGGAAGACTGTGTGATGAGCCGAAAGAATGTCTGCGTAGGAGGCTAGTATAACATCGATCGAAATCTATATCAAAGTCAACGAAGTATTTAGAGCTTAGGACTTCAAGTATGACACTAATGTTTGAAGATGGTGGAGATAAGCACTAATTAGCCGGGAATTCCAGATGTTGTGATAAACTTAATATGCTGTTTTTCTATCAGAGAAGCAGGGCACATATCCAAAATGCCTGAGAACTATCCCTGCTTTTAACCCTTCATACCCTTAGAGTGATCAGCATCAAATTTCTCCTTGTAATAACGACGCTTTATAAAACAGAGTTGTCACGAGAATTAAGGACAGGATCACACAAGATAAATTTGCTTGAAATTTCAACAATTTCTCACCACTACATCTATGGGAAATGGGTAGAGACTACAAAGGAGAATTTAGAGTTTGATCTTAGGGTTGCTTACAGCCTTTGGTTCTTCAGGTCTCCCTCAATGTCCACGATGCGATGTAGTTTGTGTAAGAACCACCGATCTATGCTCGTCAGGTCGTGTATTTGGTCCACCGTGTAGTTTGAGTGAAGAGCCTGAAAATGCCAGACAGACCCTTTGTTACTTTGCAAGTTCAGTGTAGCAAAATGACGCATTATCGATTTTCCCTCAAAAGCTGTCGTTTTAAAACAGGCTTCAAGACGGTTTTACATTGATGAAAACCTCATAGAAAGGTGCCTGTTTGTTTCATCTGGCAACAAGCTAAAGGAAACATGACGAAGTTTCCTCGGCCAATGGGGAACTCGTTTCCAAAGTTGTTTAGGGTAACGCCTTCTTTACAACAACTTTGTTGGCCACACTATCCACTAAAAGATTAAGCTTTAGTTAATAATTGTCACACCTTAGCGATGGAGTAGACTCTTGTGTTTGATGGGACGACCAACTCGTCATCAAGTTTGCATTCTAACAGCTCTTGATGCATGGCGGGAAGCTGTGATGGAACAAGGAAACATATGTAGTGCGTTTTGTTGGACAGATAAGATCATTTATAACTGGCGTTTTCCCGCTACAGCGCGCCCATTCATTGGCTAGTTCATCGACCACATGACATCTAACAATGAAACTGTTTACCGCCAAATGCGATAAGCGGGGCAACATTGCGAAAACTTTGATGTCAAACGGGAAACAGTTCACTGATACTCGCGAAGTGTTGACCGCAGTTGCACGTGATCAGAGCGTGCAGTTGAAGGTGGCCTTATGTTGTCGCTGGAGTCTCAGTGCGTTTTTCAAAATTTGCTACGAAGTGTTGACCGCTGTTGCACATGACCAGAGCGTGCAGTTGAAGGTGGCCCGATGTTGTCACTGGAATCTCAACGCGTTTTTCAAAATTTGTTTTTGTTTTTGTTTTCCGGCGGTTTGATCCATTTGTTTTGCTATATAACAAATCATTTAATGACTGGTCCCTTGGGGAACAGTCTTTAAGTGTTAATTGTTGTTTGGTCTTTGATAGCAGGAGAAGTTCAATGAACTAAGGGTTTCGAAGAACTAATATCTATATATCGTTATCACTCAAAATCTGAATAATGCGACTATAACAATGAACAGTATCTTACCTTTGGCACAAAGCCATCAACCGAGGGATGGACCATACGCAGTGCCTTCTGAAAGCTCTCCTCGAACGTTCGACCAATGGCCATAACCTCAAAAAATGGTAGAACTCGACTAGTAAACATCATGTTATAAAATCGCTCACTGATTTGAAATCTGATTTGCATTTTGCATAAACCTTTTTTATATCTGGTAAAATGTTGTCATTATCGGTGCTCATATTCATATCTACAGAGAAGTTTGCAACTGAGTGTCGTAAAACCGAAACCAAAGCAATGACTTCAGCCAATCACAACAGACCGAAAAGTGCAATGAGCCAATCAGAATTCAAAGCAACTACATGTAACCGGCGCCAAGCGCGGGAAAATGCGCGTGTGCAAGTCGTGATTGGCTTCGGTTTTGATTTTCATTGGTTGAAAAAAGTGCAATGAGCCAATCAGAATTCGAAGCAACTACATGCAACCGGCTCAAAGCACGGGAAAATGCGCGCCTGGAAGTCGTGATTAGCTTCGGTTTTGCTTTGCGTTGGTTGAAAAAGTGGCGCGAGGTTTGCTGGCCAATCGCAGTGTAAAGCAACGCAAAACCGAAGCAAACGTAATTTACTCTCGACGCCCAATTGAAAATCACTCTATCCAGACATTGGTGTTCATATCAAGCAGATAGGAGAATTTCTAATTACCTCTCCAACACTCTTCATTGAACTTCCAATCTGTTTGGATGTCATTTGAAATCTGTCAAGGTCCCATCTAGGAATCTGCAATCAGTCAATAATAAATCGATCGCTGTCTCAAATAAGTACAACGCCATTCTTTTTTGGCCCATGTATACTGCAAAAACAGTTGTTTGGACTTTGGAAATCCACGTAAGGAGTCGGGAATCACCGAAAGAGTGAAAGTGGGAGATCAAAGGCTACGAAGCGTAGATTCGTGTGTGCGACCCCAAACGCCATAATGCTAATTCTGAAAGACTGCGTGCTTTCATACGCCTTTGCTTCATTTTATGTAACCTCTCGCTAATCGGCTACATCATCACGGTTAGAATCCTGAAACTTCAATGTAGTGCTATTTGATCGAGGTCGTAACACAACATATTTGCAGCTTACGTTACAACTTCTCATCAAATCACGTGCAAATTCAGCGCCCACACGCGCCCACTACCTTGCATTAAATGTCTCTAACATCATAACGTTGCAATGAAATATTCATAGTATCCCGGATTACACAAAGCTACAATCAGTGCATTGTAAAATACCTTGGTGACGATGTAATCCAAGCTAGGCTCAAAGCAGGCAGTGGTCTGTTGTGTCGTGGAGTTCTTTATGTCAGGGAGCTGTATTCCAAGCGCAAGCTTAGCGGCGATGAACGCCAGAGGATATCTGCAAAATATGACAATCACAGTGCCCAAGAGATAAATTTTAAGAAAAGAAGTCCAGTGGTGTTAGTTAGGGTACATCTCGTGAGCTACAAACTCTTACACGGCAATTCTTTCTCCTTCACACCAGGAGAAACATTTAGGAAAAGGTCTGCTAAAAAAACAGTAAATAATGTAGTAGAAGTAATGGAGTACCTACAAAGCCGTTATTTTGTTTATTACACTTAGTTTTGCTTCCATTAGAGACGTTCTTTTCTTCGTAAACGCAGACTTTGCTTAACTAAGGTCTTTCCTCAGTAATGTCTTACCCGGTTGCTTTAGAAGCCAGCGCTGAGCTCCTGGACAAACGGGCATTGACCTCAATGATGCAGTACTCCAGTGACTTGGGGTGAAGGGCATATTGAATGTTACATTCACCAATTATACCGAGATGACGCACAACCTGGAGACAAAACGAGACTAAGAATAGTAAGTAAATGACAAAGAAGAGGAGAAAACATAAAAAAGCATGGGAATGGATTGTATTTTTGCAATACACCAGTTGAACTTGACCAAAACCCTTGCAACTGCTTGCAAGACTCTTCAAGACATATTCACTAAGTTTCAAACAGAAACCGACCCAGAACGTGTCAGGGGGGACGAAAATGTGCATCACAGCAACAAGGGCAGGAATCTACACAGAATGTGTCGAATGGGCGCGAGAAACGAACAGCCAGTGTCGATGCGCGGGAAAACATATTACCAGTGTACAACAGTGGGAGAACACAACGCCAGCGTGTCAGAGCGGGAAAGCACACTGGCTGCGTCTAACGCAGAAAAACATAATAGGGAGATTCAAAATATTACTTCTCGATTTTTCTAACTCTTTCGCGATCATCTCAATTTGTTTAACATGGAAAATGATGAGGAAGTGTCTGGGGTCTAAATTTCTCTGAACGGCGTTACAGAAATTTACTGTCATGCGCTCACGTTCTTGAATTCGGTCATTCGATGGTGTTGTTTTGTAGAGGACATCAACGAAATGTACGAAACTGTAAAACGCACGTGCAGAGCGATTGTTTTTGCCCATCAAGCCTACTGTTTTGTGGCGTTGCCGTTGCCGTCCTCTTTGCTAAAACTCCCTCTTGCCAGTATGCAAACGCGGCAAAACATACTGCCTGCGTTTAAGCGTGGGAAAACATACAACCAGCGTCCAAGCCCGGGAAACTGCCAGCGCTCAAGAGCGGAAAACGTACTGTCTGTGTCTAAGCGCAGGAAAACATACTGCCAGCATGCAAGCGCGGGAAAATATACTGCCAGCATGCAAGCGCGGGAAAACATACTGCCAGCATGCAAGCGCGGGAAAATATACTGCCAGCGTAAAAGAGAGGGAAAACATAGCGCCAGTGTCTAAGCGCGGGAAAACATACTGCCAGCATACAAGCGAAGGACAAAATAATGCCAGCACCAAACGCGCGAAAAGGAAGGGGAGAGGAAAGGCCGGGGAGAGAGGGAGGGGGGAGGGGCCCAAGTGATCATTGACTTTAGTTATTACTTGTGATTGGCTTATGTTGTTAAGTGCAGTGGTTGGCTGTATAAATGACTGATTGACAAAATTGCAAACCAAGTTAGCCATGCCAAACGATGTGTACTCTAATCTTAATAGACATGCTTGTCATTCTTTAATAATCTGGATTAAAATTAGGTGAAAACAAACCTTTAGTGCAGTTTCACGTAGCATGTGATATTCCTGATTAGAAAGAGTTTGACTTGGCGCCACAACAATAGAATCACCTAAAACGAAAGAACTTAAATATCATGGCAAAACTCTCACAACTAATTATTTTTAACCACCAGGGCTGCGATGAAATCACACGCATAAAAAGCAACTTTGCTTCTGTAAATTATTACCTTGATTCTATTTTAGTTTGTCGATCTATCTACCGAGAAGAAAATTCGTATGGTTGGGTTTCGAAATTTATTATTATTATCTTGTTATCCAAAAGTGACGCATGAATGTGTTCTTCCTCTCTTAATTTTCACGTTCGCTCTCACCTGCACCTGGCATTAAGATAACTGGGAGATGGTGGGGAGCAGCTTAAGTTCTCTAATTCTCTTATTGTCTTTCTCCACTCATAATACTTTCGTTGGTATGCCGGCTTACGCCATTACCCTCTGTCTAAACACCTGAAACAGGCTACGCTTGCGCCAGTCCTTTTTAAGGGCACAACCACGATTCGGCCAAGAAACCTGTCCTACAAAACTGTCTTTTTTGCCGTCTGAACTTGTAACTTATTCAACAACGCGGTGTGTACGAGTAGACGGTTTTACCTGTATGCACACCCAAAGGATCAAAATTCTCCATGTTGCAGACAGTGATGCAGTTATCTGCGGCATCTCGGACAACCTCATACTCAATCTCCTTCCATCCCAACAGAGACTTCTCTATGAGAACTTGATTTGATAATACCAGCGCCTGTTAAAAGAAAATCAACACCACACATGTCACCTTATTATGATATTCATTATTCATTTTCGTGAAGATGGAAAATTGAGCTTGGTTGTGGCGGAGTGGTGATGGCCCTAAAAAATCTCATAAAAATTAAATTCTCTAGATGTCTTTTGATCTTCGTATACCATACCTGTGTGCAGACCTCCCTCAATTTCTTTTCATCTTCACACAAGCCTGAACCCAGTCCCCCAAGAGCATAAGCAGCACGAACCATCACAGGGTACCCAATGCTCTTGGCAGCATCAACTGCTGATTCTACCTACAAAAGAAGACACAGGATCTCAATATTAATTGGTCCTGTCCTAATTTAACTACACCAGATAGTTATTTAAAGCACCTGACAATAATGTGTGCCAAAAAGAAATGAACAGAAGGCTCTTGTAATCATGGCCTTTGAGACTTACTGTTTCCACAGCAATGCTTGGCGCAATCTTTTCATCAATCTCTTTGAGTTTGTCTGCAAACGTCTGCCTGTCCTCCGACGCCTTAACAGATGCTATAGGTGTCCCAATAACCTGTATATTAAGAGTGCAAATGTTAGAGACAATGGCATCACTTTGGAACTGAAGAGAGATGAATTGCTTGTAGAGGAGACTACCACATTAATATGGGAAATTGGCCTGGTCCTTCCTTCCAATTGCTTTTTAACATTTGATAGTTCTTTGTGGTGTAAATGAATCTGGTAATCATTAGCACTTAAAAAATTCTGTGCGAGTCACTTTGCTTCGTTGACTGTCGTGTTACAATAACCTCTCTGATATTACTGTAAGTTATGCAAGGAAACGGGATACCTCAACTCCATATCTTTTTAATACTCCTCTGTCATACAGCTCAACTCCTGCATGGAGGAAGAACAATAACAACAATCATTTCAGAGTAGAAATATTTTCTAGCCTTTTTTTTTATGCAGGAAAGGTTGGATTCAAGTGTCAGCTATTGGAATCCAAAAAGAAACTTAATCGTAACCACTCGTGTTTTTGAGAGAACAAATATTCAATTTGAAAACAAATTTGCATAAGCTATTATAAATGGATTTCAAAGCCCTGCAGCTTTAGGATTTAGTCTCTGATTCGCTCTCTAGATTAGAATAGCCCTTGCAAAGATTTACCTTTTCAACATCAGGAGGTTTCGCTAGAAGCTGGCAACCAGATTTTGTCTAGATTTTCAGTGACAAAATTTTGCCAGGTCGCCACGTACTTTGGTTAGCTCAGATGGCTATTTCAAAATTATTGAAACCCCTGCAACATAGTTAAACTTACCAAAATACCTTAGTATTAGTAAGCACTATCCTTAGGTGGAAGTCTAACAATTTAAACAATTTAGCACCATCATGCTTCCATTGTAAATGAAGAGAGTGCCAAGAATTGTTCAATTATTTAACTTACCGCAGTTTAATGCTGTCTGTCCTCCCATTGACAAGAGGATTCCATCAGGCCTCTCACGCCTTATCACGTCCTCAACAAATTCTGGTGTTATGGGCACAAAGTACACAACATCGGCCTGTGAATTAAACAACGATTACTCAGTGTGGATTTCATCAACAGTGCCAGAGAATAATAAGAAAAAAACTGAAAGATAAAATATGCCCTATATCATGCTGTAGATAGTTGCTAAATGTAAATACATTACCTGTTTCTCTCCTTCTTCGTTGGTTTGAACAGAAGCAATGTTAGGATTCATTAGAACAGTTTTGATGTTTTCTTCCTGAAATAAAAAACAGTTCACCTAATGTTACATAATATTTTTTAGTGCTATGAGAAAATCAAGACAACCCAACAGCATTCCAGAATCAAGGACAGGATCACACAAGATGAATTTGCTTGATATCTTAGCAACTTCTTCCTACTATTTCTACTGGAAATGGGTATGGGCAACACAGGAGAATTTAAATTTTGATCTTAGGGTTTAAAAAGGCTGAATTGGACTGGCCGTACCTTCAAAGCTTTAACAGCCTGAGATCCTGAATAATCAAACTCGCCAGCCTGCCCAATGGATAATCCACCAGAGCCCAACACAAGAACTTTAGAAACCTGGAAAAAACATTGAGAAACAGCTAACACATAGACTTAAAATGAATATATAGCATGTACAAAATTGTCTGGATGCTGGATGTAAAGACTAACTGCTTGTGTCCACAAACACCTTTGATAAGAGCAGTATGCTGGAATTCCTATCAGTGATTAGTGCATTACTTCATTAGCCCTTTGAGTGCTAGAAGTGATCAGACCCTAATTTCTCCTTAGAGTGTCACCATTTCAACTAATACACAGATTAAATGAGAATTAAGGAAATGATCATCAAACATGAAATGTCTTGATGTCTAACTTAATTCTCTGAACTAATAGTATAAGAAATATGAGAAGACCAGCTAGGAGAATATGCATGTTGACGTCACTGCATGTAAGTAACTTGTGCTGGGAACAGTGGTGTGGTGCAGGGACCCTGTGGTCCAGGCCAGGACCCTGACAGGGGTGCAAACTTCAATTACCTGGCCTGTTGCCAAGAATTGATGAAATTAGAGATTTAAACAGCAATATTTTGGCATTCATACCAACAAACATGACATACTGGTTTACTGCAACAAAAGTGAAGCCCACAAACGTTGAAAGACACATGCTTAAGAGTTTACAGACATGTGTAAACTGGCATATTGATCACTGTAGGTGATAAGTTCTTTGCCCATCTATTACTTAACAGTTACCAAGATGTTGCCAATTTATTGGTGTAGCATGTGGAGTCAAATGGAGTTAGAATGGGGGGTGGGGAGGGGTGACATAAAGCAGATACCTTACCTTAGGGGTTGGGGGTACTTTCACAGGCTTAGCCATTGCTCGGGGTACTGATGTTTTCCCACCTTTTACAAGATCCATGAATGTGTCAAACAGAAACTAAATGAAATGGAAAAGAAATAAGTTAGTGCATAATAAAAAAATTAAAACAGCATTTCAATTTCACCTTAGAAACAATTAGGGACTGATGCTCTGAACAAGATGCTTGACAACTTTTAAAAGAGCTAACCTCAGTATCTGTTGGTCCACCAAATGCTTCTGGATGAAACTGCGCAGTGAATATGGGTTTCTCAGTATGCATGATACCCTTCAAACAAGGCAACACAATCAGTACAATGTAAATTCAGAGACATTTCCAGTAACAAATATCTAAGATACGTTTATTTATCCTCTACAAAGCTCCAAGCAGCAACCATTTTTAAAATAATTTTGGTGACTAAAAATTGTAGTGAAAATCACCAATTTGATGACCTGTGTTCCTGGGCAATGTTCCAAGCCATAGCGTTTTTAATACATAATTATTGTTTATGGTCTTGCGAAAGTTACGCTCCATGTTCTTCATAATCTGGTTGCAGGGTTCATACACTTTTTTCGACCAAAAATTCAAGGACTTTTCAAGGCCTTTCAAGGACACATTTTTCCATTTTTCAAGGACTCCAAGTAGGGCAAAATCAAGCCTATATAATGCCACATCAGATACTCAAAGTAGAGAGTACGCCACTTTTCATCTCAGACACTTGTTAAGCTTTGTTGAGTAAAATTGGCAACAAATTTCAAGGACTTTCCAGGACTGACTACAATTTTCAAGGACTTTTAAGGCCTTGAATTTTTATTTTTACATTCAAGGACTTTCAAGGACTTTCAAGGTGCGTGCGAACCCTGTGGTTGTCTAATCTCAAACACAGATTACCTGGTTGTCTCGAAATGTGGCACTGCACCTTTGAATTTGATTGCATTAGTTAGGCAGCCAAAGGTGAGCAAAAATTGGGACTTTCATCTACCACTGTACACAGTTTCTTTTTTCTAACAACAATTATTATTCATATGTGTGGTTTCCACTCTATAATTTTAGGGCCACTTTGTAAAAGGTTAAGCTTGGAGCACTGCTCTATGTTAAGCTCGGCCATCTCTGGGCTTCAATCAAAAAATCGTTGCAGGATATGATAAAACCTGGGGTAATAGTAGTCTGAATGCATTACAGAACAAACCAAACAGAATATCACCACTTGCACCTCAAAGATGCTTGATAATGTACCTCATTTGTTTTGTCATTGGCATTAACAAAGAGTGACTTCCATTCAGAGGGAAGGGTTGCCTTGTCAATAGCATATCCATGATTCTGGGAAGTGATGAATGCTTGTCGATTGAGCTGGTTAATGACTGGTTGATTGTGTCCTCTGGAAAGGATAGGAAAAACTGTCAGATACACTATTATTTTTTTATGAATGGTTATTTAGACAATACTTAGAATTTAAAGTAAGAAAAACTCAAGGGGACAGTTATTCATTTAGTTAGTTGGTTTACTGAAGAATGTTGCAAATGTCTCATGACTGGATAATGGGGGCTATTGTCAAGACATGGACAAGGAAATTATATAGCTGCTGTAAGAACACACAATCAGTAACCATCTAACCTGTTTCCAAGTGGCAGCTTGTATGTCTTTGCACCGGCTGCCAGACCTGTCAGCTGATTTCCCATACAGATGCCAAACACTGGTTGGCTGCGGTTGCTCTCAAGAACCTGTGAGAAAAAGGAATCATTAAATCCAGCCTGCAAACAGATGACATCTGGCCAGCTGAAGTATCTTATAACTACAGAATAGTGGCTGGTGAATGCCACAAAATGTGAATTTGAATTGAGTGTCTTCACGAAATCAGTGCATCTCAGCTGGAAGAGATCACTGAAGCCTAGCTTGAAGCAATTCTAATGGTCATTAAAATTCTCTTAGTGAGAAGCTAATTAGCACATTTTTAACGTGTTAAATACTAAAAGCGATCAACATCAAATTTGTCCTTGTAAAGGCAACGTTTTATAAAACAGAGTGGCCACAAGAATAAAGAACAGGATCACACAAAATGAATTTGCTTAATGATGAACAAATTCTCCCTGCTACTTCTACAGAAAATGTGTAGCAGCAACAAATGATGATGGACATTTTGATCTTAATCAGAAACCCACTAACTCACCTTGGGTAAGCCAATCATTACCCAATAATTAATGCCTTCTTTTTGTGTCTTTTTTGAACAATTTGACTACAAAGAATTGCGATAAAATTTAAAAATCTAAAACCATCTTGGTTCAAAGTTAAAAATACGACGACGTTTGCTTAACGTCATTCTCAAGTCAATAATGAGGGTCCAAATGAGACCGAATATAAATGTAAAAGAAATCCTAAAATGCCACAAGTTTGATTGAAGAAAACTTACCAAAAACTAACATCTGACCTTTCCTTTAGTTATCAATTTATTGATAAAACTTCACAAATTATAGCCAATGGTTGTTGAAAGTTGTTTCAGTAAAATTGGAAAATCTTATCTAGGTTGCCTGTTAATAATATTGTAACAAAAGCCTGACTGTTTAAATATATATAACTACTGGTATCAATCCATTGTTTGTCTCACTGTTCCTCTACTTTAAAGCTTTATTTCCCACCTGGGCAAACTCTAAAGCAATGTAGAGCATTTTTGTACTGCTATAGAAATAAAGTTATTTTTATTATTATTCAATTATTTTTCTGATTTAAGTGAATTTGAAAATTACAATAATATATACTATTTATAACCCAGTAATAGTAAGTTTCAAACCTTGCGCAGATTAAGAACTGCATCCCAAGCCAGAGCTGGATCACCAGGTCCATTTGAAATAAATAATCCATCATAAAGTTCTTGGGAGTAATCATGATTCCAGGGCACCAAATGAACTTCAGCTCCCCGCTAGCAAAATGACAAAAAAAAAAAAAAAAAAAAAAGAGTTTGGTCTCAATAAATTATCTCTTTATTTAATATTTATACATGTATGTTCCAGGTCATGATGTTAACCATAAAATTTATTTTTTATGCGCAGTTGATTGTTAAATATGTAGAATAATAATTATTATTATTATGTTTCAGTCATCATTATCACCATCATTAGTTCTAAATTATCCATGCTGGCCAAGTGATGCAAGGGTGTCCCTCCTAATGAAATGGTTTCCATCAATAAATTATTTGCAGTCCTTAGACTAAGAGGTTCAACTTCACATTGTCATATTAACTATCAATCATTCAATTTATTGTATTCAATTCATAATTATCAACTAATAAGACAATCATACCATGACTAAATTTCTGATCATGTTCTGTTTTATTCCACAGTCAACAGCTATCACTTTATATGGGTTTCCTTCACCAAATATTTGCCTTTCCTACAAGAGAGACAGATGGTTGAATTGTTGTATAGGGTGATGTGACATGTAAATGGTTGCCACAGCCACAGAATTTTGAAATTCTCTGACTTTTCCCTGACAAATGTAATTAAATTTCCCTAAATTTTAATAATTCACAAACTAGTCCTGGTAATGGCCTCCAACCTCCCCTCACAGAATGCGAGCTGTCAACATCAGTTGACAGCTCACATTCTTGTTTACACAAAAACATTGCTGAGTTGGCAATAAATAAATAAGTACCCTTTAAACTCATTGCAAATAGATGAGTTTGGGAAGGGCCTGAGGAATACAAGCACCGCAGGGAGGCATCCATGGCAACCTGGCAAGCGGGAACCACCCCGGCAGCCCCGCTAATGGGCACCGTCACAAAGACACTAGTCCAGTGGAAATACTTAAACCTAACCCAATACTTACCTCCTAAGTCAAGTTGCCCTTTGGGAAGGGAGGGCGGGGCTAAGAAATCCGCAAAGAATGGCAAGCAAAGGCACTGATCCGCAATGATTGCTAGAGTGCAAAGCAATACGTGATCTGCCCATGCAAACTCCAAAGGCGCCCCACAGATCATGCGCAAAGTGAGCGAGACCGCTGGCAGAATTAGCTTGAGATTAACATTGCCTAAATTACATTTAGCCACATTAAAATTTCACTTTTCCCTGACTTCTCTCTGACTTAAATTTTCCCTGACTCGGAGTGAAATTCCCTCACTTTTCCTGGACCTTGAAGAATTTTTTTTCCTTAACCATTTCCTGACCTGTGGCTTCCATGCATGTATATATGAGAGCTACACTGGTCTACTAACCTTAACAGAAACTTCAGCTGTCAAGTTTCTGATGTTAGGATCCAATAATTCGACAGGTTGATCATCAAATTCTATTTTACCTAGAATTGTTCCCTGTCAGATATAAAATGCAACATAAACTTTAGGAAAGAGAGGAAAAAAAATAAAAATGTCCAGTAAGATGTCAAAGCTAATTCCTAAAAGAATAGAAAATTTCAAAACAAATACACACCTTGTCCCGGATGGTTTTAGTCAACATTCTTGTGTCTATTCCATACAAGGCAGGAATCTGGAGTAGGATGATACCATTGCGTAAACAGTGAAACCTCAATATAACAATTATTGAATCAACAAAGTTCAGTCAGGTATAAACTTAAAAATGAAGGATGTCAAGGCTGTGCTCTAAGAAAAGTAATTGGGTGCCCAAACCTCTAAACCCTTTGAAATCCAGGGTGCCCAGCACACAAGTTTGGTGCAAAAACTAATATTTCATGGTCGCCCGATGGCAAAAGTAAGTTGCCAAGGGCAACCAGGCGCCGCTAGAGCACAGCCCTGGACGTAAGATGTTTTGTAACATACAAAATTTAGCTGTACACGAGTTGATAAGACGTGATGGCTTGAGTTGTTTGTCCTACTAAGCTTGAAGGTTTCGCATGCTCTTTGCACAGAGAAGGGAACATCGTTCCCAATAATAAGATGTTTGTCCTACTACAGTGTAACCATGTAGTTACAGGTTGAGTAACCAACTGTTCCAAGAAAAGGATAAGTTTATTGTGGAAATCAACAGTCATATGACTGTTGGTCCTATTTCTCAATGGTGTTAAAAGGGACTCATGATAGGAAAACATTCTACCTTCTCCTCCTGTAACCATTCTGACAGTGATTTCACTGCATTCCAGTGGCTATAGTTATGAGAATAATCCTGAACAAGCAATCCTGAGACCTGAGTAGAAGGAACATTTTTAGTGAATGGAGTATGAATGGCTGCTCAATTTAAATTCAGTCTTTCACAAAAGATATCACCTCAAGGCTCTGGGAAAAAAAAAACTCATGTAAATCCTTATTTTATTCCCTGGGACCTCGAAGTCCTCTATTGGTCCATTGCTACAAGTTGCAAAATCATTGAGATATTCGCAATAAAAAAGATCTTTTTTTTCTCTAATATGCTGCTAAGAAATCTGTGATATACAACACACACCCCCTCCCTCTCCCCCTTTCAAAGTTGTTCCTCAAAGTTTCGAGCATGGTGTTGCACTGTTAGCAACTTTGATAGGAGGGGGGAGGGGAAGGGAAAGCAGAAGATCATGGAAACATCTTTGAAGGCCAAATGGCCTACAGTGTCTCAAGTATTTTTGCAACTTGTTGTAGCAAACAAACAAGGAATAGTTCAGTGCATACCTGTATATTCTCAGATTCAACATTTTTCAGTAGTCCATACTGATCTCTCTCAGTGGTACTTGGTACTCCATAGTTCCCAACTATTGGATAAGTAAGTGCAAGAATTTGCCCTCTGTAACTAGGATCTGTTAGTGCTTCGGGGTAACTAAGTTCAACAGAAAAAATGTCAGCTTAACTTAACTGCCTCTTGAAAAGTAAAATGTTTATCCTGGTATTTTTATGAGCTATTTCCAACACAAATGTGCATGTTCCAAAGGGTAGCAAGGATGGTACAGTGCATTCGCCTCCTACCAGTAAGGCCCAGGTTTGAGTCCTGGCGTGCGTTTCTCGAAACCCCCGAAACTTTTCGGGCCATTTCGGGTGCCATAATTTCCTTCGTATCGTGAAAACGACGACGTTTCCAGGCATGAAATTTTGTAATATAGTTGCCCTTTCCTATCTTGAAATCATAGTAAAAGACCAGCTTTTTAGAATAAGCGAATCACAGTTTTAGAAATGGCTTTTTGGGCCCAAAAAGTTTTCAGGACCTTTGAGAAATGGGCCCCTGATCTCAGTGTCATATATATGTGGGTTGTGTTTGTTGTTGGTTCTTGTCCTTGCTCCAAAAGGTTTTTGTCCAGGCACTCTGGTTTTCCCTTCTCCTCAAAATCCAACCTTTCCAAATTCCAATTTGATCCAGAATTCGAGGACCACAGGTTTGTCAGTCATATCAACTGTTAAGTGTCAGCTTCATCAACAAAGTTGACTTAGATTCAGGGTGGATTCAAAGAGACCTACACACTTCTAAGAAGTTACCAGTGTTTTTGACTTACCCTGTCAGACCGGTATTAAAGACGACTTCTCCGGCGGTTGATCCGCTGTGACCAAAGGAATATCCCTTTAATCTTGTCCCATCTTCCAAGACTAATGATGCTGACAAGCTCTGAATAAAAAAGCATTTTCCGGTGAGTTTGATGAAATCATTGATTGATGATTTATGACACTTGGAAACAATGAACATCCACAGATACTAGTCCATCCATATCAAAACTAAAAATAACCTATAATGGCTAAAAACATACTTTTAATTTCCTTAGATTTCATTTTTTGACAAACAATATTGGCTATTGAAAAAAAAAGAATAATTGTGAAGTACTTAATATCTTTCAATAGCAGGGTTGGCATAGTGGTGTTCAAAGCATTCACCTTCCTTCTCTACTCTGCTCTGAGAGGTTTTTCTCTGGGTACTGTGGTTCTCCCCTCTCATTAAAACCAATATTTGATTTGAATTAAGTTGAGTTGATTGCTGAGTACCAGTTGATACCAGCTGTTTGTCAGCTGATTGGTCTTTTGAGGATAAATAAAGTTTATTATTATTATAGCTCCATAACAATTTATTTTTAGTGGTTTTCAAAGGCTAATATCATACAGGAAGGACACGGTCTGGGACTGGGGATATTTTTCATTTTCTTCATTTTCATTTCTTTTGTTTCTACAATTTCAAATAGATATAATAGAGGAATACACAACCCGAATGTAACAAAGTTAATCGGAGCAGGTTGTGTAACTTACTATATACTGATATTAGTAATTTTATGATTAACGATAGGACATCAGCAAAATCATCCTCATCACTGTGCACTGTAAGTAAAAATTGGCGAATTTTCTTCTTAAAAGTTTTTAAATTAGATCTATAATAGGTCAAAAGCCCTGAATCGTATCAATAATATAATTACTTTTTGCTGACATGGGAAATTCCAAAATAGGAAGGGAGGATCAATATCATCCATTTTGGGGTACACATAAGAGAATTTATACAAACTATAATTAATAATAAC
>OX419337.1:36785535-36830535 GCA_948470475.1 Galaxea fascicularis | reverse complement strand
AATATGTTTGACGCAAAAACTAATACTTCCTATTCACCCAAAGGTAAAAGTAAGTTGCCAGGGGCAACCGGGCACCGCTATAGCATAGCCCTAGTATATGTTATATATTGCCCATGTGGTGTGCATTAGGGGAATTTGTCCAGGGAACACCTCTGTTATTTGCTGCTGCAATCAGCTGTTGTGCGAGTGCCTAACTCCCCTGCTCTTTAATACCATCACAGCTCACTTTCGAAGTGATTGACAACCTGGGACCCTGTGGTCACCCAGGTTTTATAGCAATGTTAATGAAACTTAAGCTATACACACATCTTGTCCATCTCTAAATTAGCCTGTTGTTCATATTTGAGTTCAATATTCATGTGATGACAGTTTCTTGGTCTGAACAGGGAAAACTTACAGTAAGCAGCTAAAGTGTACTTGGTAGGTTGTGGCCCAGGAATTCATTAAGTGAGTGTTTCTTTCAGTGATGCTTTCCATGGAGCAATTGATCAAGTAGACGTGAAACCATTGCAGCAATGTCTTAGGTAAATAACTTGCCTATGACCTTTTATAAACCATTTATTACATATGTGGGCTGTCTCAAAAACTGACCCATGTCGATCCAGCCTCTGTGAATGTCAAAACCCATACTTTAAACAAACTCGGAATCTTTGCTCTATTTCAAACCTGAACAAACAACCTTAAGTTAAAAACAACACTGTAATTGCCAGTACCTGTGCATAAAATGTTTACCACTTTACCCTAATTTCAGATCTGGACACATCCCTGTTTTGACAGCAGTCGGTGAATCCCCTTCAGGTCAAGTTCTGTGTGTAGATGCTACTGAGGCTGCTATGAGGATAGCTGACATCCTTCAACCAATGAAAGTCATGTTCCTTAATACCACTGGGGGACTTGTTGATAGACAAGGAAGTGTGAGTGGTGTTTTCCCTGACCTTAGGTCATGTGATGGATGGATTGGGGGCGTATAAACAGTAATTATTTCAAAACAACCCATAACTGGTAAAATTCAGTTCACTCATGCGTGACTGTCCCATAGTTTAGGTTGATTACGCTGTGTTGTTATCAAACTGATCACATTGGGAGAAAATTGTGAGTCGTGAACATCTGTTCAGGGCTCAAAATAATGGCAGGTTATTAACAGGAAAGGTCTGGTTAGAATTGGCTATTGGCCAGAAAAATCTTTGGATTGCCACACAAGTCTGGTCATTTGAACATCAGGAGGGACATTGTTTATGTCCCCCAAAAGCATCTCATCATTCATGCAATCTGGGATCACTATTAAATTGAAACAGTTAAGATTGTTCAAATTTGACCAGCCAAAAACGGGTCATATCCGAGCTAAAACAGTGACGTTTGACTTGAGAATGTGACCAAAGCCTTTCTGTAAGTTAATTCAAGCCCTGACCATTTGATGAAGGTCTCATCGGGCATGGATGCTGTGATGCATGTTCACATTACTATGCAGCTGTGACAGCTGGAAAGACAACAGAGCATCCTTGAACCTGCTAACAGCTTTGCATAGGGCTAATGAGCCTGTCGGAATTATGTTGGTGTGGAATTGCCTTGCTTGGATAAGTTACTCTAAACAGGGGACTTTTCGTTCTTTTGTGAGTACAGCTGCTTGTGACTTGAATGAGTCTGTTAACAAATCCCTTGTCTATCAAATGATTGAAGAAAGGAAAGAGAGAACAAGGGAAATAACGAAGAAAGGGATGAAGAGAGGGAGGGAGAAAAAGAGAGAAGGCACAGAAGGAGTAAGTAACTGTAAGGGAGTAGGGGGAGAAGATAGGGAGGCCAAAAGGAAGGGACAAAGGAAGAAAGAAAGATAGGTGGGAAACAGAGGAAGGGAGGGATGAATTAACGAACAACGTAATTTTCAGTAACTGCTGTTACAAACCTATAGCATGGCTGTTTGTTTTTAGGTATTAGGAAATGTCAATGTTGCTGATGATCTGGAGGATTTGCTACAGCAACCATGGCACACAAACAAGACAGCGAAACAGGTTAATGGAGATGTTGCACCAACATGTGATTTGTATTGCAGATCAAAATAATGTCGTGTGATTAGACGCTAGTTAAATTTTCAAGCTTTAACTGCACATTAGATGAACTGTAGTAGCCTTAGCTGTCCACTGTGGAAGTGAGTTTCAAATTTAATGAATGCTTTCCTGTCAGTTAAGTGAATTTGTGTATATGCTAGTTGTTAATGCAGCTTATGGTACAAAAGACTGGTATCTGTTCAAGTCTCTCAATTTAACAATTATTGGATGAGGTTGAGCATGATAGCAATAATTATCAAGGCCAAAGTTTGTGTTATCTCGCTATCATGCGAAAGCCGAATCCAATAATTGTTTTATTATGCATATTCCTGAGCTGCACTGGCGACTCCGCCATAACAAAACTGATCAAACTGCTGGTTAGTGTATTAGTTGACGTCACTTCTGCATGCATAGAACTATTGTCTGTAGGTATGACGTCAATTCTACATATATAAAAACTATTGTCTGTAGGTATGACATAAGAGAAACAGAGCTAGCAAGAATTAGCTGCGTGCTTATAGCCAATCAAAATCCAGCTGGTGACACCAATGTATAATAATATCTGTTATTTTGCCAGGTGATCTCAATATCCAAACTACTGAATACATTACCAGAGTATTCATCAGCTGTAATCACTAGTGCTGACTCCTTAATCACTGAATTATTTACACATAAAGGTATGTCTTGGACTACACCCTGTGAGAACTTATTTTAGATTCATGAGTTTATCAGATTTTGACTTTGGATAGCAACTTAGCATCATAAAAGAAAAAAATAATTTGCAAAGAACTGCAAAGTGATGGGCTGATACAGCATTTTAAATGTCTCACATCTTTTGTGTTTAGGGTCTGGAACAATGTTCCTCAGACCTGAAAAAATTGAGACACACCATACACTGGCTACTGTTGATGTTGAGAAGCTGAAAGATCTTCTGATTAAGTAAGTGATACAACCTTTTGCCATTTATACACCCAACTAAAATGGAGCCTTTTTTTTTTCAATGGTTGGACTTTTTTCACCCCAGTATTAGTTAATAAGGTATCCAGGAAGTGCGTGGTTTGCATGGCAAGGTACTATCAATGGAAGTCAACACAAGTAGACAGCTGAAGTTTGCCATTTGGGTTTGCAAATGCACCCACTACTTTTCAGTAGTTAATAGATAGAGGACCGGTAGCCTACTCTGATGCCGTAGCATTTGCCCTTTGGAAGGCAAGTCTTAGACTGTGGAAGGTTCTGGTGTTCGTGGTTAGAAATGGAACATGGAAATTGTCTTCTCCATCTGACAGAGATTTTAAATTCTTGTCACCAGTCAAGCAAAAAAAATCTTGTTTACTGGTTTATTACACCCATTTTGAAATCACTGATTATTCTTGCAATCTGATTGATTCCCAAGTTGCATTAGTTTTGCTCTAAATCGCATTTTTTTTTAAGCCCATCAAAATTCAAAACCAGTTTCCTGAAGTGAACATTAAATAAATATTGAAAAAACTGTGTGATTTCAAAATGGGTGTAATAAAGTGGTAATTGAACTTTGTGTCTTGCAATTTGTCTGAAATCATACCTGTCATTTTAAGGTGGCTCAAAACAGTTTCCAGCACTTTCCAAGATGTAGATTTTGATGGGTCATTAATGTCACTCTTTATCAGTTGATGTTACAATCATGGTATCAAAAAACTGCTCAATCATTGGTGAATACATTGGTATTATTTTTGTGACACTATAGATTACCATAGCAACACTGTGACCTGCTAAAAACACCCTTAATTTCAGCTTTAAGCACTTATATTTCAAAAACGGCACAGTGAAATTTTTTCTTATAATAGAATTTTGCTAAGCAGGATGAGATGCAACTTTTGGCAAAGTTTAAACAAATTCTGTACGTAGCGTTCAGAGCCACCTTAGATTCTGAACTCCATGCACGGAATTTATTTAAACTTTGCGAAAAGTTGCATCTCATCCTGCTTATTAGAATACTATAATAAGAAAAAATTTCACTGTGCCGTTTTTGAAATATAAGTGCTTAAAGCTGAAATTAAGGGTGTTTTTAGCAGGCCATAGTGTTGCTATGGTAACCTATAGTGTCACAAAAATAATACCAACATATTCGCCAATGATTGGGTAGTTTTTCTGATACCATGATTATAGCATCAACTGATAAAGAGTGGTAATAATGACCCATCAAAATCTATGTCTTGGAAAGTGCTGGAAACTGTTTTGAGCCACCTCAAGTCAAACTCGTGCTGTATTCTCGTTTGATTTTGAAATCACGTGTATGATTTCAGTTCAATTACCATTATTAAACATAACTGATATATTGTGTAGTAAAGTCAAACTAGTTCTGGTGGGAGGTGAAGTGTTCAAGACTGTTGCGAACAGTTTCAGGTCTGAGTAATTTGTATGATTGCAATTTTTAGGTCGTTTGATAGACCATTAAATGCTGAATATTTCTTGTCACTGAAAAACCGCCTACACACTTTGTATGTCACTGTAAGGTTAGTACATGTTGTCTAAACCCCTGTGAACCACAAGTGATTTTAAATAACTGTTGTGTAGTCTGAAGAAAATCCCAAATAGAAAGAGATTACCGGTATATTATTTTACTAGATGATTAAAATGGTCGTCTTTATCCTTTCCTCAGATATTGTTCAACATGTTTTCTTGGGTACTGTACAAGCGCTGCTCATTGATTTGTTTACAGCTTTTCCAAAAGCAAAGTTGTTCCTATTTCATCACTCATTTGTTGACAAAATTATATCTTGCTGGAGAAGACCATTTTACCAGTAATCAGTGCAATAATTATTAGGTGGCAATGTTTTGTTACTGTCCAGGGTGTCTCTTTCCCTTTCCAAACAGAATCATTGTGATGCTTGCTGTTGTCTTAGTTACAGTGCAGCAGCTGTGATCACCAGTGAAGGAGGTGTGGATGGTGTCTATTACTTGGATAAATTCACAGTTGGCAGGAAAAGTCAGGTATGCATCCAAGTAAATTTGTTATGGTAATAGAACCGAATGGAGTCCAATTCGGTCTGTAATCATACAAGTGATGACCATGTAGCAGGAGTCCGATTTGTTTCATCACAAGTATGATTACAGACCAAATTGGACGACACAAAGTCCTGTTACCAATTAATCGTATCTATAACAAAATTCAAGAGAGAAATAAAAGAAAAAATAGTCTTTACCTTGAGATGCATAGTAAAGAAAATATGAAAGTGCAACTGCCCTCTTCTGGTGCGCACGCACAATGGCACAAACTGTTCAATTAGGGCAAAAATCATAGCTGGTGATGGCCAATCAGACGTGAGAGTTTTGTTATAGTTACGATTAACTTGGTATAAGTTCTGTTGAGTTTATTTGTTCACTAGTGGATGCATGCTTGTGCATTGCCGAAACTGCAACATCTGTCTCATTTAATTTTTATCTTGGTTCAGGGTCTTGGGACAAGTGACAATTTGTGGAAGAAAATACATGAGGATTTTTCTAGTTTGTTCTGGCGATCAAGAGTAACAAACCGCATAAACCCTTGGTAAGGTTTTTTGTAGTAAAATTAATCAGTCAAAGGTTGTCGGTATGACGATGTGGTGTAGTGTTTGGACTGATCATTGGCCGTTCCGAAATTCAAAAGGGAACTGGGGCAAGTTTCAAATTTGAAGTAATCAATAAATTGACACCATCACATAAAAGATAACATTGAGATTGGTCGTTTGACCAAGTTTGATTTTTTTAGGTTGAACAGAGACCAAGTTATGGACCTTGAAACATACAAACGTCTCTAATTTTGAGGCTGCATCCGCCAAAACCATATATTTGTATACGGAACGGTCAATTGCACTCACCACACCCAAGCTGTCAATGAGGGTGTGATTGTCTTTCTATAGGAATCATCGTGGCATGTCGTTATCAAATACACATTTGATTGTTGATCATTGACTTCTGTTTCCTTTTTCAATAGGTATTTCATCAGGTGTGATGGAAGCTTCATGAGTGGTGAATGGATTGTTTTTTGGTAACTATTCATTTGCAATACAGTTTTCTGTAAAATAATGATGCTTATCCAACTCACTTTTACTTAAGTGTTCATTCTTCAGCCTTTAATTGAGACAGATGTTTCTGCTGCCTGTTTGGAAACAAGTGTCAGCCGCACCCGCCTACATCTACATGTTACATTTGGTGATACCAAAATGCTAGACATGAAAATTAAGCACCCTTATTGTTTCTTCCTATAGCTACAGTACGACTGTCTTCATAAGAATTTCAGTCAGTATTTAATTCATTTTTTCAGGCAAGGCTTGTATTTGTTACAGCCACTTTTAAGATATCACTCATAGGAAGCCTGATTTATGCCAAAAGATTTAATGAAACTTTGTTGATTAGCAGTTTGTTGTTTATTTCAACAGGTACGGTGTTAGTGATCACAGCTTGACACACAAACTTGTTGAGCATGGAAAAATGCTTCCATCCTCATTTGACCCTGTTGCACCTCGTAAGTATGGCAATCATGTGCCGAACATAATGTGAATTTTTATGAAATTTTACTGTTAATGGAACGTGACTCGCCATAAGTAAGCCATTCATGGCACACTGCTACTAGGTAGTCTAATGTCCAAGGTTGCGGCAATCAATGGCTTTGTTGTAGCTAAGTCTAAGATAAAAGCCTTGTTCTTAGTTAGCATATTATATTGAACAACAGCATTGGCCGTATCTATTAAGGCTCCATTGATAACTGCCAAAGTACACATTTAGGTCTAGCCGCTGCATGGTACGGTCCTTATCACTGGCTATGTAGTAGACACTTCCTTGCTATAAAAGCTCAAGCAAACCGTCCAAGGTTCACTTGACATTTCTCTCATACAGAGCATTGAGTAGTTTACTAGTGTTTTGTAAAAATGGTTCATCCTTGCCCAGCCCTCAATTGCTCACAACCACAACAAGAGGATTTGTTGAAACTCTCTAACGAAGTCCTCCAGCTTCGGCTGTAGGCTCTTCACTTACCTTTCTCAGGTTCAAAAGCTCAACTTGTCACCAGACTAAGAAAAGCTGTAGCTGGGAATTCCTCAACCACCACCTCGAAGGCCTGGACAGGTGGGAAATCTTCCCAAGTTCGTAAGGCCAAAACTCGCAGCAGCCGCTCCAGCGCCACCCACACAGGAACCGTTGTTCCTTACGCCCAACCAGCGGCACCAGTTCACGAGGTAGAACGTGAGGACAGCGCCCAGTCAGACGATGACCGGTCCTCTTCCCTTGACAAGTTATTCGACAATTCAGGGGACGCCACAGCCCATACTGCAGAACAGAGTGCCTTGAGTCCCATCCAGCTTGCCGCCATCTAGGTGATCGTCATGGAATCGGTCAGCAATGCCTTTGCCGCCTTCCGTTCGCCAGAACATTCCGCTGTTCCTCCTTAAGACATCCAAAGCCTGTGTGCTCATGTAACAGCCTCCCCTTTGGGTCTTTCTCGGCCTGTCGACTGCAATTTGGAGGACAAAATCCTTCACTGAGTACGTTGACCTTGCGTTGTTGTTACCGGAAACTTTATATCAGACCCAGGTTGGACGATTCGGCCCTAGGCCCCTTGGGTTTCCCAATCACTATGGTTTGTAAACATAAGCCCACCATTGACACGTTTCACAATTGGTTGGATGCCTACACAGCATACATGCTGGTTGTGCTCACCGCTTACCTGCGAAGGGCACTTGAGCTGATCAAATGTCAACAAATCATAAGCCGGGTAGTCACCAAATTTAAGGCATGGCCTGGTATTCATATGATCAACAGTTCCGTCGGCGTGCTGCTTACGACCTATCTATCAGCTGGGATATTGTAGATTTAGAACTGTGGACTGTGACCTCGGGCTTAGCTAAACCCCACTGCAATGTTTGCTTGAGTCCTCACCACATCCAAGACGATTGTCCTTCAGCTGACCCCCACAGAAAACTTCGCCGAGTGCAGACCACAGTGTGCTTTGACTTCAACAAACCCTCAGGGTGCCAGCGCCGCAATTGTAGCTACCCGCACGTGTGCTGCCGTTGCAACTCCAGCAGGCACTCTGCTACAGCCTGCCTCCAGCGCCAGTGACCGCAGCAAAAAGTAAAGTGGAGCAGCTTCAGTGTAACCAGACGCCACATGTATCCTCACCCATTGACACTGACCGCCTAGCTCTAGTGTTAGTTAATCACCTGGACCGTATCTTTGTATCTAATTTACTTAGCATGCTCAAGGACAGGGCATGCATTGGTTACTTGGGGCCTCAGTCACCCCAGGTCTCCCCTAATCTTATTTCTGCTGCACAACACATGGAAGTAGTCTTCTTGAATTTGAATAAGGAAGTTCATCTTGGCAGAGTGGCAGGTCCCTACTCTGCACCCAGACTTCCAGTGCTATCCCGTGGGTGTGGTTCCCAAAAAGCACTCATCCGAATGACGCACCATTTACCATCTTTCATACCCCCAGGGTAGCAGCATTAATGACCACATTCCTAAGGACCCTTTTTCCCTGAGCTACTTTCGCATGGACGATGCCATTAGCATAATTCAGTCTCTGGGACAGGGCACTTTCATGGTGAAAACTGACCTCAAATCAGCTTTCCGGCTGATACCAATTCACCCTGATGACTGGAACCTATTGGGTATTTACTGGCAATCTCAGTTCTACGTGGACATGTATTTACCCTTTGGTCTCAGTAGGTCCGATCCCCTTTTCTGTTTAATCAACTCTCTGATGGGATTGAGTGGATCTTAAAACACAATTACGGCATTAGCCATGTCATTCACATTCATCGCTGAGCAGTCCAAATTCTCCTGTCTCAATAGCTTTAGCACCCTGCTACGGGTTTTCATGTCGCTCAAAGCCCTGGTGGTACCGTCTAAAACAATAGGCCCTTCTCAGGTTATTGAATTTATGGGTATTGTCCTTGATTCCGTACGCACGGAAGCCCGCCTTCTGGAGGATAAACTGACTAGGATCACCAATTTACTAGCCTCCTTCCAAAAACGCCATTCCGTGCGCTTAGTGGAACTGCAATCTTTAATTGGCACTCTCCAGTTAGCATGCAAGGTGGTAGTCCCAGGCAGGACCTTCCTTCAACGGGCGATTAACCTGACAAGGGGGGTCCCAGTCGTTTTCACCATGTGCGTCTGAATAGGGAGTTTTTCAAGGACCTGTCTATGTGGAAGGCCTTTCTAACCAAGTGGAACGGGCACTCCTTTTTCCTGGAATCTTCTGCAACCCCCACCCAGTCCTCGACCTCTATACCGATGCCGCCAGCTCAGTGGCTTTGGCGGTTTTCTCTGGGGAAAGTGGTTTCATGGCCGGTGGCCCCCTCACCTGCTACTCGATGGGGTTGCAGGAATTGTTCCCCATTGTAGTTGCCTGTGCCATATGGCACCCCTTTTTTTTACTGGTAAACACCTTCAGTTTTGGTGCGATGACGAATCTGTCGTGTCAATAATTAATTAATGGATTTGGTCAGATCATAATTTCCTCATACGAGGTTGTCATGTTCCCAGGGTTTCAAACAAAATTGCTGACACGCTACCCCGCTTTCAGATGCAGCATTTCCAGACTCTTGCCCCTGCTGCAGACCAGAGTCCCTGTACCATCCCGCCTTCGCTATTAGGAAGCTTAAGCACGCGCGTTTTTGAGACGCGAACGGCAACCGGAAGTGAGATGTTTTCCCTTTTAACTTGTCTTCACTCAACTATATTTATATCGCTAAGTATCTTTTCACTATTAGAGACCCTAAGTTTAAAAGTCTGGTTGAGACCGCTATCCTGGGTTGCAAAATATTCACTTCGGTTGCCGTCCGCATCTCAAAAATGCGCGTGCTCCCTAATGACCCTTTGAGGGAGGAGGTCCTAACCTACGCTAGCTGGGGCCTTGCCAAGAACACACACCGTGCTTACGGCTGTGGGGAAAAACGTTTCGTAAATTTTTGTCTCATGAATCGCTGTCGTCGGGAAACGTGCTACCTGCTTCTGAGGGAACACTGGTCTATTTTGCCTCCTATTAAGCAAGAACTGTTCGTCATAGCACCATAAAGCTTAATTTAGCAGCCGTTCATAATCTCCACATCACGGAGGGGTACCCTGACCCCCTACATGGAAAGCTTCTCTTGCGGAAGGTTCTCCGGGGCATCCTCTGATTCCAAGGGGACAGCCAGATCCACTACCAACCAGTTACCCTCCCCCTCCCCCCCCCCTGGGTACTTTCTGCCATTCACCCAATTTTAGAGTCCTGGTTAAGTCCCTGGGATTTTTCCATGGTTTAGGCAGCATTTACCCTTGTGTTCTTTGCCTTCCTCCACTGTAGTGAGTTTACCCAAGCGTGCACAAGTTTCGTCTTAGCTTTGACCTTTTTTAGACTGCTTAGAATTTCATCCCAATCTGGCTTGCCCACAGTTTATGACAGTTCTTCTGCAATCGTCCAAGACCAACACGTTTAGGCGGGGACAGCGCCTTACCATCACTTGTACGTCATCTCCCCTTTGTGCGGTTATGGCCATGCGTGTATACTTTCTTCTCGCTAGGCCGCAACAAGGGCCTCTCCTGGGCTTCCACTCGGGTTGCTATCTCACCCGACGCATGGTCTCACAACTACTTTGGAACAGCACCAGGGTCGTGGGTCTTCCCTCGCTGGTCTTCTGACTGCTACCAGCTTTATATTAGAACCCACAGAACGTTCTGCAATCGGTCACGCCTAAGATGGCCACCGTAGCGGACTATTTCTTCGAAGTTTCAGCGTAAAGGATCTCAGTGTTTGGCTTTGGGAGATGCATTGCCTTGCATGCATCTGTGGCGGTTAAGTCTGCGCAGCGACTTCCCCCCAGCTTGTTGGCTCCTTTGCCTTTCTCATTGCCTGCTAACCAATACTCTTGTCTGATCCAGCACATGCTGTTTTGCATTCAGCTCATAGTGCTGGGGAGATAAGTGAGGTTGTTTTACGTCACACAATCCAGAAGTTGTATCAACTAACCAGCCGCAAGGCAGTGTACCCCTCAATAACGCCATCTTGTGTTGTGTTTTCACTCTTGTTTCTTTTAAATGAGATTTTACTGTCTTATCAGTAAAATACTGTTAATGGAACGTGACTCATGATAAGTAAGCCATTCATGGCGCGCTGCTACTAGGTGGTCCAATATCCAAGGTTGTGGCAATCAATGGTTTCGTTGTAGCTAAGTCTAAGATAAAAGCCTTGTTCTTAGTTAGCATATTATATCGAACAACAGCATTGGCCGTATCTATTAAGGCTCCATTGATAACTGCCAAAGCTCAACAGGGATAAAACTGAGCTCCTAGTGATTGGACCAAAGCACAAAGTCAATCCACCTATTAAAGGCATTTATGTGGCTGGCGATTACATTGAAGCTTCTAGTAGTGCTAGAAATATAGGTGTAATCTTTGATTCACATGTCAACTTAGAGAAACATGTTACGAACACATGCAAAATGGCCTTCTATCACCTACGAAATATAGCAAGGATCAGAAACTGTCTCTCTCAGGATGATGCTGAGATACTTGTTCATGCATTTATCTCATCTAAGCTGGATTTTTGTAATGCTCTTCTGTATGGCTTACCTAAATCGGTTATTGATAGGCTACAATATGTGCAAAATTGTGCGGCTTGACTGGTGACCAGAGCACGAAGCTCAGAACACACAACACCAGTTCTTCGGAGACTTCATTGGCTACCAGTCAGACAACGAATTACGTACAAAATACTACTTCTTACATACAAAGCACTGAATGGCATGGCACCAAAGTATATAGCAGACCTTCTTCAACCTTACATTCCTACGAGGCAATTACGATCTTCCTCAAAAAATTTTCTTGTAATACCGAAGTCGAACGTCAAGTTTTATGGAGATAGATCTTTTCAAGTTGCTGCACCCAGGCTGTGGAATTCTCTATCCGATGACATTAGATCAATCCAGAACCTTGATGTTTTTAAGAATAAGATTAAAACATTACTTTTTATTGATGCTTTTACCAGTTAGTTAACATTTTTTCTTTTTATTACTGTATATATAATTATTTTCTTTTTAGTAGGTCGAAATGTGTAATTGTATATATTTTTCTTATATAATTTTAATAACTCAAACGCATGTTTTTTTTTAGATTTAAGATTATTGTAAAGCGCCATTGAGCTCAAGGAAATGGCGCTATATAAATTCTTGTATTATTATTATTATTATTAAATGTGTAGGTCTAGCCGCTCTATGGTATGGCCCTCGTAACTGGCTATGTAGTAGACACTTCCTTGCTATTAAAGCTCAATCAAACCGTCCAAGGTTCACTTGACATTTCTCTTGTACAGAGCATTGCATGAGTAGTTTACTAGCATTTTGTATAAATTTCCCTCGCTCCCTCCCTTTCGAGATGGGTTGGGTGCCTTGGGTTCATTTTGCACTTCAATAAAATTGGGTCACTCCCACATGGTGTGGTTAAGTCTGCACAGCGACTTCCCCCAAGCTTGTTGGCTTCTTTGCCTTTCTCATTGCCTGCTAACCAATACTCTTGTCCGATCCAGCACATGCTGTTTTGCATTCAGCTCGTAGTGCTGGGGAGATAAGTGAGGTTGTTTTACGTCACACAACCTGCAAGTCGTATTGACTAACCAGCCGCAAGGCAGTGTACCCCTCAATAACGCCATCTTGTGTTGTGTTTTCACTGTTTCTTTTTATGCCATGCGCTTTACGTAAGTGTGCCGCAATCAAGTTACACTACAGGAATAGGGACATTAATAATCTGAACATTGGCACTCTGCAAGCAATGTTGTATACAATTATCTTTCCATCTCAACCAAAACTAACATTTTCAGCCTTCAGTACATCCAAGATGAAATCAAGAGCACACTGAAAATAATAATGTACAAAAAAACAAAAAACAAATTCGTGAGTCTAAACAGATTTTCTTTCTATTACAAACACAAACATTTTCACTCCCACTGCATCCATGATGAAAAAATTTGCAACATTGGGAATTGTACCACTATCAGTACTGCTGAGCTGTCTTACAGTTTCCCGAGACCAAAGTTTCTTGTGCATTTCCAAACAAAGGACTACCCAAGTGATCACTCATTCATTTTGTTTTTTTCTCAGATGATGAAGCTAATAGCCAGCGAGTTCTTTCTTCAAATGGCTATCACAAGTTCCTGTGATGAAAATCAACAGTCTTAGAACCAATATATTGTAAATAAACAAAAACTAATGTTGCTATTTTTTGAGTCAGGTATCATTTGAAGAATTCTTTTTTTGCTGGACAAAAAAACGCACCCTATGTGATGTATAGGAACTCATCATGTTTTCATATATGTTTGTAAAGCATGGTTTGGGCTAACCTGGGTTAAATACCATGACAAATGAACCTCAAGGTTTTAATACAACTTAACCAATGGTTAGCATGACTGTGTTTCAAGCAACTCCAAAGGGTCAAATTCTTAGTGCTCCCATATTACTGTTTAAAATTTCTGATTTCCGAGTTGTGTCGCTGATAAATGTTTTTAACAGTACATAATATTTTTGGCTTGTTTGTATTGAACTTATTTAATGACTTATAGAGGACTTATAGCCACAAGCAGGCACGACAGGTCTGCTTTGTGCAATTATGTGTCAAATTGGCAACTTAAGTTATATACTCTCTTTAGTATGTTAGTTATTACTATAATATGATATACCGGTACATAATATAGGTATGTGGTTTCTTTTTCAATGGTTATTTTCTAACTTCCCACTTCTAGGTGTTTGGATTTTTGATAAACTGGTCTCACTGTTTTCTGTTCTGTCATTCAAAACGTTCATATGCATTCTGTAACAACTGTGTGCAGCAAATGTCCAGCCAATTTCACACTATGATCAGACTTTATGTCCCAACATGGTGTCCAAACAATTAATTTAAATACAGCTTTCAAAATTCGTATTGAATATTACATTACTGGTATACTAATTACTGTACCATACGGTCAAATGGATAAAATGTCTGACCTGTAATATGTAGGCCGACTGTAATATGTATTTTTAATTATTTTTAAGAAGATAACGACATTTTTAATTTTAAATTGTTTCGATGTTGCCAACATCATCGTCAGTTACATAATATTTGAAAAACCGTTGGACTTTATGATGTTGGCAACATCGAAACATGTCTTTTAAAATTAAAAATGTCGTTATCTTCTTAAAAATCACGATTTGCTTTCTGCTGTCTCGACCTTTTGGTTCTATTTTTAATTAATAATAAAAATGATGATGAATGATGATGATGACCTAAAGGAAGGTTTGAAAGGATGAATGTCCTGTTATCGAAGAAAAATTATACCCAACACTGCATGACGTTGTATAACGACAACGACAACAGTAATAATTATTATTATTTATAAATAATAACTTTTAAGAGAGTTTCATCACTTTCTTAAAGCCTTTCTTTAATATCTGCTCAGTCTGTACGCCATTCATGTTCAACAATAAAGACGACAGTCACATTTTCATACTTGTTGGTAACCCAACAGTTATAGCTTTGTTTTACCCTGAAGTTTCGCAAGACAGAGTCTAATGAATGTTCTCACCACAACAATGTTGATAGTTTTCTCGGTCAGCTAATCACATCTTTGACACTTCATACACTTTACTTTCGATAAATTTGGCTGATAGGAAACACCATGTTTTGGTATTACTGTACCATCTCAAAAGCGTTGTGAAACCATCCCTGCAAACAGGAATACAGCCCTTAGAAACATTACCACTTAGGGATAAAACATCCCCAAGATTTCACCTGCATCTCAACATTTTCTCCACAAAGAAATAACATCACTTTTCTTGCCCTGTTTAAATTGCTCTTCCACTCATTGATTCTTGGCCCCTGGTATGTTTGAAACTTTATCCTTGTACAACTTTTATCTTTCCCAATACCGCTGCCCTTCTGTCTGTGTTTTGGAAGAGAGCCCTGACAAGTCCTCGAATTTCTTGAGCTGTGAATTCATGTGCCAGGGGACCCTAAAAATGACAAAATACTGGGGATGTTATTTTAAATAGAGACAAACCTACCCCAATCTCATATCAATCTTAACAGGAATATGGGGAAGTCAAAATGATGAACCCAACAATGCATTTGTTCAAAATTGGAGTTGGAATATAAAAGGTTTTTCATTTGAAAAAAATAATTTCAAACAATCTCCCCACTCCTTACTGTATAGCCATTTAGTTTAAAGGAATGAATTAAACAAAATTTATTTAGATGGCAAAGCATTCTAACCTTGAGACAAACTAGTTTCCTTACCTATTTGCTGTTGTACAACAGTGTCCCGGAAAATTGGTGTTCTTGCTTATTGAAAGATGCCCTTTTTATATTTGGAAACCAAATAGCTTTTAATTAGCTACAAGTTTAATGGTAAATGGTGGCATGAAAAGTTGCTCAAAAGGCCTATTCCACACTGGATAAGAACAGGCTTTCCATTAACAAGTTTCTGGCAAATACCTTTCCTTCTGCCCAACGATCTGCAATGTCTTGTAAACTGGCCTCTAAAATTACAATCAACTCCTTGTAGCGGATCCAGTGGGGTACAACTGTGCATATGTCCTACAATGTGAAAGAAATCATACTTTACTTTATTATATCTCCCAGTTAGTACCTGCAGTGTGATTGGTCAATTTCAAGGACGTATTGTACTGTACAGCCCACTAAATTTGAAAGTTTCCTTTCCCATGCACCCGATCAACCTCAGAGATATAACAAAATTAATATCTTACTAATCTCGTTTTCTTGGTCCATACTGTAAGTTACGGATCCTAGATTTTTCCTGTTGATTTATGGCCCCAATAAATGAATAGAAACAACTTGGCCCATAACTTACAGTACAAACCTCAAACTTGGCTAGTAAGAGGTACATATCACTGTGCTTCCTTGTAAGTTGACTCTTGTCATTGATCTAACCCATGGACTCAACTTAGTAAAAGAGAGAATCTCTTGTAAGACAGTCTAAACCTTGAAAACCCAACCAGTCTGCACTTCCCGTCTCACACTGTACCATTGCTCCTAAAATCCAGAACAACTGGTAACTAAAAAGTACACCTTTCACATTAGTGTCAGAATAGAGACTAAAATACCTGCAACAGGAATGTGACCTTGTACAAAGATCTTGAAGCAACCTGCTTTTTCAGTTTGTGATTGTGAACTGACTGGATGATTCACAATGTGAACATAACAAAAAAACTAGTTATAGTGATCAAGAATTTATAGAATAGCATTGCTCTTTATGTCTGAAATGTAGGAGTTGTTAGGTCCTGTGGATTTCTTACCCAAGTATTTTCATCTGTTGCTGGACCTGTTTCCTGAGTACTTTGAAAAATCTCTGATCCTCTCTGTACTAGTATGGAAAGCAGTGAGTGCAGTTGATGCGCCTCTTCAGAAGAGATATCCTAAAAAAGAGTATGCAAGCAATATTACAGAAAGGCAGACGATATTACATTTATGTGATAGTCCACAGAACAAGTGGAAGCTAAACTTTAACAGTGTCCTGCCTGCTACTTCTCCTTGCCTGTAGTTACCTGGTTGAGCAAATTAAAGATGGAATGCCAGCGATGATTGTACAAATTCTCCTAATGTATACCACAAAACACATCTGCAGTTCAGTGAGGAGAATATCTGCATTCACATTGGTTACAGGTCATATAGAGTTCAAAGTGGCTCTCACCTCAAGTTGGAGTACCTCCCAAACTATCTGCTGAAGAACATCATTGAATAATGCTCCCAGGGATTGGCAGTAAATGTTGATTGGTAGAATACCATTCCACACTTTTCCCAGATAAGTTAAAAGGTGAAGAATCTAAAAAATATATATTACATGATTAAGTAGTACAGCAGTGTCCAGAGTGAACAGCCTAACAGAGAAAAGAGATTTTGAACACAACAACCTGGCAAAAAGGAAGACATTCATAGGTCAGTGGCCAAGGGACACTGCCAATAGCTGTGCAAATGATTCGCCCTATGGTTTATTACACAGGGTTAATTGGCAAGAAAGTATATCATAATGCAACCTGTAGTTGTAACTGGTGAAAGGATTAGGTCTTTTTTTTGTTACCCTTGTTGTTGACTTAACCGCCTTTTTGGGTAAAGCACAGGACTTGAACTGTACCCTTGAGAAAAAAACTATGCACCTTGAGTGTGAAGCATAATTATATATTTAACAACTGGATTATGAGGTCGAGATTTCTATAGCATGATAGCTGACGAGGGCACAGCGTGAATCAGCTATTGTGCATAGAAATTGAGAGCAAATAATCTTATTGTTTTAGTATAAATCTACTAGTCGTTCAAAACTAAACAAGTAAATTATCTAAATTCTCCCCGCTGACACTGTACTTTGAAAACATGAAGAAGTGGCTGCCATTTTATTGACAAACAGCATAGCCAATCAGAGACCAGCATTCATGATATCTATAGAATACTAGTAGATTTATATATGTATGTATATTTATCATATGACCCATACAGCCCCACTCATGCAATACTAAAGAAAACCATTTTCCCATCTGGTCCTCCAACTAAGTCAATAAGTTCATAGTATGTGGTGACAATGATAATGATCTACAAGGCTACTTATAAGTAAAGTCTTTGCCTAGTATTACTAAGTAAATTCACCTGTTTTATGGTTTTTTCAACTTTCAACCCTCGTGCATCCTCGTGCACATTAGCGAAGCCTTCTGTGTTTTTTACCAGCTCCAACAAATTAGACTGTTGCTTTTTCTAAAAACAAAGAAAGAACACAAAAATAATATTGTTCCTTGTTTCTTACACCGGCCAACAAAGTACATCACTGCATCACAGGTTCAGCTATTTCTAACAAAAGATAAAACACTTGCTTTGAATGTCTCCGTCACATTTATGGTGTTATTCTTAAAGTTTATGAAAACATGATCCTGACAGTTACAGATACAAGGATGTAAGACTATTGGAGCACTGTTTGTAATATTTTTAAACACTTACAAATAAACAGTTAAAAGTTAAGTTGGACTTAGTTAAAAGTACAGGACCTAACAGTGATCATAATCCTGACTGTGCCCTACGTTCTACAGAGTTTCAAGACTATTTTTACACCTTTTACATAGAAAGACAATGTAAGAAAAAGCTACTAACCAGTTGCTCAAGGAAACACTTCTCACCCATCTGCCTGATGACTGGTACCAAATCCACAAATGAGGCCACACCCTGATTAAGGGGCTCAGGTAATTTGGGTCGGAACTGATGCCCAAGAGTGAGGAGGTGGTGGGCAATGTACATACAGTTGTTGTGATGCAATGCTGATAACTGGGGTAAAGTAGCCTAAGAGAGTAACAGTTCAAAAAAATGCTGGAGCCAGGCCTGTGACAGAGTTGTTATTAGAATTGAGGACCTGGTCAGAGCACCTGTATACTCAAAACAAAGTACCCGCCTTTGCTGTTAAGGTAATGAAAAGGTCAAACCAAAGAAACCTTGGGGTACAGGTACCCACCTATTTAGAATCCTATTAATACCCTCCTGTTTATTCAATTAATGAAACCCCTCCTGTGAGGTATGTGTAAATGGTGCATCCCTTTGTTCAAACTAAAGAAGGTCATTTGGCATCACAGATGTTTTTGGATTTGCAGTTTTGAAAGAAAAATCAAATTCATAAACAGAAAAATAATTATTTGATTATAGAAGTCATGCTGTGAAAAGATAGAGAGGACCTTGAGTTATGTCATGCATAAACTTCCTATTCAAGCGCCAAAGTTCCAGTCACTATCAACACCATTTTTAAATTTGGACCTAAATCTACTGGTATGTTATCTGGATTCTTCTTCAATAGGACGTATTCAAGGGATTTAAATTAAATGTTTGAATTGATCTGGTTGGGCCCCTAGCATGTACTGCTAGGGGTCTAATGGGCCCCATCAACCTTCCTACCTACCCACCTACCTAAGGAATGTGCCTTAAGCAAATTCTTTTGCACAAGAGCCTCATATGGTCATCATGTTCTTATTTGCTCCCACTGTCCACATTGAGGGAGAAGTAAATGTTATTTTGGAGCACAAAATCAGTCAGAATAATTATTAGTTTGATGTTAAAGACAAAGTTGTTGCTTACCAAACGCTGTTTGTGATATGTGGGGACCACATTACAGTACAACTCAAACATGTTACGTACAGTGTAGAACAGCTGAATAGCACTGAAATGAAACAAGATATTATTTCCTTCTGTAATGACACACCATTAAGCACACATCCACCAACTCAAAAACACAACCACAATAGGATGAAGATTGTGGCAAATGTTTTCTATAACACTTCAAGTCTTTTAATCAGTGATATGATTGGGCTCATACCATTGTGGTGTGGACTGTGTTGCTTCTATAAGAGTTTTGTAAGCAAGAGTCATTAACTTCTCTGTGCTCTCACTGATTCGGCATGCTGGCAGGCGAAATGTGAACTTGCTCAGTGTGTTTCCAGCATCTGTTTGCAGAGGTTCATACTATTGCAGAGAAATAATGAATGCATTTAATGTAACTACTAATTCTGCACATAAAAAACTGGGTAGCTGAAACTCTTTCAAAGGGGGCATTTACTTAACTAGGAAGAGGGTCTCAGAGGGTGGAGGAATCAGATCATTATGGTATATATGCTGTGGCTTATGCAGCTTGTGTTTACCAAAATAATGTTTGAATTGTCCTAGATGAAACAAACTCTTGCATTTCCATAATAATAATAGTAATAATAACAATAAGAATAACAATAATACTTATAACTTTATTTAAGTCTCAAATCGTTCTAGGCGAACATGAATGTTCTACTAATTGGGGAGACTGTAAATCAAGGGGAAAACTGGAGTACCCAGAGAAAAACCTCTTGGAGCAGAGTAGAGAACCAACAAACTCAGCCCACTTATGACGCCGAGTGCAGGAATCGAACATGGGACACATTGGTGGAAGGCGAGCGCTCTCACCACTACGCCAACTCTGCTCCCCTTCCATCGATGCTTTGTAAACCTTACAGTAATATATCTGCTGTAGGTCAAAATGATTTCAACCTAGTTTGATTCTTAATATCCTTTGTCTAATTAGGGTTAAGAAACAAAGGGAATTCATTTTGACCTTCAACATATTCAAATGTAATTAGCCTTGTACAAAATGAACTGTTATTCAATTTGAGTCCGGGTGGCGTGACTGTGTTGAATTACAACAAATTTGTGTTGTGTACCTTTGTTCCTTTCTTGTCTTGTAGTGCTTTCTCTATATCTCCGAGGCTTACAAGAACTGCTCTGTCAGTTGTATCGTCCACTTGAACAGTGTTGTGTATGTCATCTTTCATCAGGTCACGAGCGGCAACAAGAAGATCTTGACACTGAAAAGGTGCTTTAAATTAGTAATATACACAAAAAAGCTTCAGTGCAGAGTAAAAGATTGATCATGACAGAAATATTTCCAATCGAAAAAATGATAGAATAATATTCAATTTAAATCAGCAATGTAAATGTATGTGTCATTAAAATAGTGTCACCTTCTTGTTTCCAAAGTGAATACCAACATCTTTCACATAAGAGACAAGATCATTTGTTCCTTCAGGTATTAAACCTGAAATTATAGATGAAACAGGGGTACCTTACAGAACGTATTAATTCTTTCAATCACATAACATCCTCTATAACTACAACTGTTCAAATGACATCAGGTTATATTTCTGCAAGGTATTTTTTGTTTTCGGTTTGACTATTAGCACATCTAGATAAAGCGCTGTGAATATTAAGTATTTGTACAACTTTTGTGACTCCTCTCTATGCTGTATGTAAGTATAATGGCCCTGTTAGAGGCCAATAACAATTCACAATTATTAGTTTCCCTGATCTTGAAGTTTACAAAGTGTCGTCTTTGATCTTACAACAGCTAGTCCCCCTGATGCATTCTTTCACTGCAAGCAGGACAGCGCTATTCCTTACAACGTTCAGCCTGATGAACTAAATTAAAGCTGGCATTTCACCAACTTCCTCAACCTGACACCTTCTCTATTTGTGAAACAAGCTAAACAAAAGTCACTTGCCTACAGTAACAAGCTTTGTCTCAAACTCTTCAGTAGCTTTTATAACATCTTGATACTTTTCCAACTGAAATCAGAAATTGGCAAAACAATGGGCACACAAAGGTATGTTTTTACAAAAATATTGTTTAAATAAAAAACTCTAGAAGTATCACCAGTTCCAAAAGCTCAGCTTAATAATGAAAATAGTCTTGAATACCTGAGCACTGGTGTTTGGAACAGATCTCTTGAGGCACTCATTAATGATATTTTCAGAGAGAGCAGGCCACACAAATTCACCTGCATGAGAAAGTATCATTATAATTTTTTAAAATATTATTATATGCCATCAGCAGATGACACATTTGTGTTATGAATAAAGAGTGATTGTAGTGGCTGTTAAATATCTTAGGTAGTTTATAGATCACCTGATTCAAACAGGGCTGTTAATAATTTTTTAAGTAGGTGGGGATATACAAAAAGTAGCCGAGGATTCAAGTTGCTGTAGTGAAGTCAACATGCTGGTTTTATATCAAAGTAGCTGGGGATATACCTCAGTCCCTGGAACTTAATGATAGCCCTGTTCAAACCAATGACCTTGTTTTAGTACAAACATGCCTACTACCATCCAAAAAATTGTGAGGATTAAAGACAGAATTTCAAGAGTTTGATCATCAACTTTGTCTTTGGGCCAGTTGATTATTACATGGGCTTTTGGAAAAATATAAATTTTCCAAGTTCTATAGCATACCAAACTTAGCAAACAGTGCTGCACTTGACACATTAGCATCTTTGGACTTGTCATTCTCTTGGTTGATGCTTGTGCCATCAAAAAAGTTTCTCAAAACCACAAGGACCTCAGAACACTTTGAATATAATGGTCCTAGGAAAGATAAGGCAAATCAAGATAAAACTCAATTCCTTATTGGTACTCAGGTGTCTACTGACCCCTTTGAAATAATTTCTGTGAGTCCGAACTCTGAAGGTTACCTGGGATACTGAGAATAAATTATTGACATCTATATAATTCTGCCCCTTGGTTATGAGGAAATATTTGGAGGCTAGTAATGCAACTATGCATGTAAGGACGTAATGACAACTTGCAAGAAATGCTTGCATTTTTTCCTACTTCTTTCATGCTCTCAACACTTCCTTATTTGTATTATAATGGTATACAGGATCATGAAGGTTTTATTTGTTAATTCAATGGAGAGAAAAGTGCTTGCCACACCTGGATCTATGATCTTTTTTCCACTTTCTTTAACAAATGATACAGTCACCTCCTGATTTTTGTGACCAATCTGAGGCTTAAGGCTTGAAAAGAAAACAAATTAGCATCAAGTGAACAATTCAATTAAGTGAGAGAACATCTCATTAAAAAATGTCAATACTATCTTTAATTGTTACAAGCCTGCAAATAACGGTCATCGCACAAATGTAAATTTTACGTTTTGACCGGCAAAAGCTTAGCCTGGTTGGACACTGACAGTGGATTTCTGACCAGACTGTTCTCTTGTCCAGCCGAAACTTGATCCTGGCCTGACAAATGACCTGATTATGGGCAACAATTATTTGCAGGCTTGTGTTATGATTTTGTTACCTGGGAAATAGAATCATGGGTCGGAAGATAAACTGGACCAATTTCTTTCCTGAAACAGCAACAATGTTATCAAAATTCACACAGAGTATAGTTGTAGGTACAAAATGAAAAGATTTGCCAATTTTTAAACATCAAATTTACCAAAAGACCGCAATAGCTTCTCCACAATGCCCAGTATCTGCAATAACAAAGAAAAAGGAGTTTAAAAAGAAAAAAAAGAAACTGCAAAAGAAAAAAGTTGAACTTACTTGCATTGCTTGAAGGACGTTACTCATGGAATCACCACCTGGATAGAAAAATACCCTGTGATTAACTTTCAGTGATCAATATTGAAAACTCCCTTTTTATGCACACATTCACCTCCTTAGCTTAATTTTGGCAATCAAAGGCAACATCAACCACTGGACACTGCTGATACAACAGGTCTTTGTCATCTATGACAGTAATTAAACCTTATTAAACTGCAGTGTAATTCAGTTAGTTTGATCAATGTGTCATTCTCCACATTTCTTGCAAATTCACTAAAAATTACGACAATGAAAGTGGTATTTAATGTGTGATGCAGACCAGCACAAACCTTCTCAAGATTTGTTAACAATTTGAGGGGCTGAATCACATGTTTGAATATCTGAAGAGGAATATATTGTTCCTAGCAGTCAACGCATAATATTGCAGGGCCAAAATTAATCCCTTAAGCTGTGACATCAAAATACAGATTTTCTTCACTGGTCTTCATACTACTTATGGTACCAGTTCAGAGAATTTGATAACACATCAATGAAAGCATTTCATGTTTGACAAACATTTCCTTTATTCTCATAACCTCATTCTTGAAATGTTAGCTGAAGTGGTCACACTGTAAGGAGAAATTATGCTCTGGTCACTGTAAGGGCTAATAAAGAGTTTTAAACAGGTTGCTAAACAGTAAAGTTTCCTAATATCATAAAGCCACTAAAAGAATGCTAACTAACTACATGTACTTAATATAAAGAATGCCAGTCAGTTACAATCAAGAGATCTATACACATGATCAAAAGCACATTTCTTACCGGTGTTAAGCTTGAGTTCTGTGTTGAGATGTCCTTGTCTGTTGTCAAGTGATGCAGTAGCGGGTGTAGTCCAAGCAACATTCTTGGCCCATATTCTTTCCAGTGTTGCGATAAGTTGGGCTTTCTGTCTTCGCCATTCATCCTGAAATTCAATCATGAATTAACCATACAATGGTCAATGGATTTCCCTACACTATACGCTTAACTTATGGTAAGTTTTCCTTTTAACAAGTGTTTGTCCCTAACTTAAGCGTCATGGATGTGAGTTTCAGAGCTCAGATTACACCTGTAGAGGCCAAGATGAATTAAGGCCGAAGTGGCTGACAAGTCACTAAGCTACAATGACATGGTGTTCTAATCTCCCCTCTCTGTCCATTTTTTGTTGCCTCCCATTTCTATAGTTGGGCGGAGAGGGTGGCAATGTTGAGTTTGACTTAACAACTATGAGACCACCTGTCCTACTATAGACAAAAACAAAAACAACATTGTTAAATTATTAATTCCACATCTTCAACCTTTACACACATTTCTTCTGTAGCTTCAAGACTACAGTAAAAAATACAGGGATAGAAAAGGAAGATGAGGAATCAAACATAGAAAGAGGATTGATGTTCTTCATTCTTAATGTTGAAACTTACCTGTAGAGATACAAATATCTTTCCTTCCTGACCAGCCTTTGGTAAATTTGAGAGCAATTCTTTCTGCACAGACGATATGGTAACAGAGTTAGCCATCGTCAACAAATAATGAAGTATCACAATGATGTCTCCAATGAATATGAAAAAAATTAATGTTAAGATTATCTCACCACATCTTGTACAAGTTTAGCAGCATTGCTATAAGCTACTTTGTTGAGTTCAGCTGGAAATGCATCAAGAGCTTCATGTATCTGTTTAAAAAAAACACACTTGATTGACCAGGCAGATAACACCTCTATACTCGAGGTTAAATAATGCTATACTTAAATACACTACTTCATGGATCAGATATACAGTGAATCCCATTACTTGGCTTACATGTATATCTTGTCATTTTGTAAGTTAAATGTCACAGGAAAAAAATTTTAATTCCCAACTTGGGTCAAACTTTGTTTCATCTTGGGATATGAGAATTCCCAATTTCCAAAGTTGGGTTTTTCTGAGGATTAAGTTTGGTATTCCAATTCGAAAGAAAGCCAGGTTAGTAATTCCCAATGAGCATTTCCCAAATTTGATCCAAATTAGGATTTTAAAAAGATGAAACTGGGGATAACTTGGGTTGAACTACTCCCATTGTGGGACTACTTTGGGTAAAACTCACCCCAATGGGGATCAAACCTGGGAAACAGTGACACCAACATCATTTGTTTGGGGTGTATTTGGGTTGAACTTAACTCCCACTATGGGACTACTTTGAGTAACTCTTGCCCCGATGTGGATCAAACCTGGGAAACAGTGACCCCAACATCATTTGTTTGAGGTGAGTTGGGACGATATCGTGTATTTCATTAAAATCAAGAATCATGGAAACATTCCCAATGTAATCCTAAGCCAAGGAATGTATGTACTGGGATAACATTGTATAGATTCGCAGCTACCTTGATTCAAAGAAAAACAGCATATTGACTATCTGACAACAGCTGGATTCCCCAGCTACTTTTTGCACATCCCTGCCTACATAAAAAAATTAGTGACAGCCCTGCTTCACATGGCCAATAATAAAAAGATTTCAGTTCTACTTTTGAAATAAATGGTAAATCTGAAATCAATTTAGTGCTTTCTTCTCAAAATTGTATTATGTTTACTTTGTATTTTTATTGAATAAAATATTGTTGAACAGTCTTTACTTTGTGGGCAAACTGTTAAGCCAAGTTTCTAAGCACAATTCGAGGAGTACATGTAATTGGATTTTGAACACTTGGGTGTCTTAGAAGATATGTTATATTATCATTACATCTTATTACTTATTGTATATGTACGCCCTTGTTTGATAACTCCAGTCGAGATGAGTTTGTTTGGATGAAGAACTTACCTACCTTGGGTCAACTTCACCTGGTTGTGGGACTGAGTTGTTGCTTTTAACCCCAATATAGCATTGTTCCAGTTAACTTTCAGAGTTAGGGAGTCACGGAAAATTTTTAAGGGGTCATAAGACACGGGTCTTCCCTAATTTTCTTACTTAACAACTCTGTGTGTCGGGTCAGGGAGCCAGATTTCTCGGGTTTTTGACGCGAGACCCGCCGCTTATCTGGAACACTGATATAGTGTACCTACATGTACTTGGGATCACCTTGGGGTGTATTTGGGACAACTAAAACCCAAGGGTAACCCATTATTTGGGGTAATTTGGGGACCAAGTTGGGAATTCCACAAATCCCAATTTTATCCCAGTTTGGTAATGTCTTGGGAAATGGTTCCCATTACCCAATCTGGATTTTTGTTTGGGAATTGTATAATACCCAAGATAGTCCCAAATTGGACCATATATTGATGCCGAGGTAAACCCAACTTAGATTCTTTGGGAATTAATAACCTTTTCCTGTGTGTACCTTAGGACCAGACTGATTGACCACATGCTTCATCACTATCATGCAACACTTGCATTGCTTGATTTACAATGGTTCAGTAACATACATGTAACATTCAATGGAGCAAACATGCACTACAAATATTGTTGTATTGGATTAAATATCATATGTCAGCAAGCTATATAGGTTCATTTCAACCCCTGTGTTACCTTATAGAGTCTTTCAAGGAGCTCTGCGATTCCATCAGCTTCTTTTAACTGCCTCACAAGGTCTCCATGTTGACGAGCAGCAGCATCAAGAGATCCTTCAACTGAATTCTGTTCAACAAAAGGCACATTCCCTTACATGTATCTGACCAATACATTTTATGGCGAATCACTCTTTACAGTCTTCACAACCAATGACAACAAGGCTTAACTGACAGTCAACCAATAATATCACAACTTTGTTGACCAATCACATCAACGACCAGTGAGTATAAAAACCACCTACTGGCATTACTCAAATCACTTGACACCGATGATGACTTCCACTCAAGTTGTTGAAACGTCAGACAATGTTACCTTAAGTAGTCCTTCTCAAAACTACATGTACACTAGGGATGGTGAATAGTACCTCTAAAATCTTGTGTCTCCTAAACTTTTCATCCAATTTCAAATCTCAATAGCCTTTGTAAACAGTCTTGAAGTCTCATTTATTGGGCATTTATTCAGGTCTCAAAGTCTCACATGTTTGGTCTGGGTCTCGGATTTTCAAATAAGGGTCTTGAAGTCTCAGTGAGTCTCGGATTTTACCATTCACCATCCCTTTCACTCATCCAGACAATATTGTACTTCACTTAGTTATGATATGGTTCTTGGGTTCAAACCATTTACGATAACAATAAATGCCCCAACAAAAGACAAGAGCACAAAAGATAAATGCCTTGTAATGCGAGCAGATTTTCCCAGCTGGTATTTAGAGCTGTACTTATTAATGCAATTTAACTTACAGCCAACTAGGAGCAAGTTGCTCTGCTTGTTGTGGCGTGGCGTGGCGTGGCGTTAGCGTGTTATTAGTATTTTTGGGGTGTCGCCTGCAGCATTGTTTTTTTAGTGTGTGCATGTGTTATTTGCATGTTGGGCTTCTCTGTGGCATCTTCTGGCAGTTCGAGCGGTCCTCATGGTTTTGTTTAGCGTTCAGTGTGTTGGCGCTTGCGGGCTTTCTAGTATTTCCCCTCCCTCCTCTCCCTATTGAGGATTGTTTTTCCATTGAACTTATTGTTCAGTGTGACAGGTGCTTGATTTGGGGTCTGGTGTGTTGGGCGGGGTTCGTGGCTGGGTTGCGGGTAGGGCAGGCTTATGGGGTGTTCCACTGACTGGGGATTGGGTTGTCGGTACCATTTACAGGCGTTAAAGGAGAATATACACATTGAGATTGTAAATAGCGAGTGCTATCATTATTGGCCTACCTTCAGTCTTCCAGAGACACTCTGTATTTCAGTGAGAAGATTATTAACTTTCCAGTTCATTTCAAACGTGGAATTACTGAAATCTACAAATTCGTCAAACGTGTACTCTTTGTAAATTACTTGAAGCACCTCTGCCTATAAGATAAGCAATTAAAAAAAATGTTGGACAAATTTTTGCTGACTTCATGAGATGTCTGGGAAGCGTTTTTGACATGCTTCGATTCTGATGCGTCCTACCCACAGAATGTCACACGAAATTTAGAGGAAATCCTAAAAGCCGAGTGAATAATGTTAATTAATGGCGGTTCATGTAAACCTCTATGAAGGCTGTTTGAATAAAACTTGCTGTAGATTGAATTATTTCCTTTTTCCCACACGCAATGAACAACTGTATGAGTATAAACAAACCACCTATAATAAAAATCCGTAAAATGTATTTCTAAGAAAATAAGCAAAATTATTTTGCTTAAGCGCGCTTAGTTCTAAACATTAACCTTAAGTTAATGCAATAAAAATCTGAAAACTTGCCTTCACTTCCTCAGCTTTTTGCAATGTCTTCTTCACACACGAATTGATGTCTTCTTTTTCTAAACGACCAGACTTAAGTAGCACGTCTGTAACCAAACTAGCACTGGGTTTACGAATTTTGTCCACTTCTTTTTTTTCCACGTCGTCCGCCATGTTGACTCTTCGCGCCAACAAAATTCAAAAGACAAGTACGTCATTTAAGGACAACACGAACTTCCGGAAATGTACCGGACCTTTGCCGAACGCCAACGAAAATTTATTGCGTCCGAATGTTGTTCCGTATTGTCCTGAAAACGTGTTCCCGCCGCATTTTATAAACACTTGAGCTCTCGATCGTTCGTCAGGTTGAAATGGAGGTCGATTTAAAGCGAGTTGCTCGCCTGGAATACCTAAAACTTCGACAATCCAAGCAAGCAGAGAAAATTGACGCCGTGAAGGTACGTTTCGAGTGAAAAAGCCGCGTGGAATTGACACAAACACTGATCGCTGTGTCTTGTCATTAGTTATGCTTTCACCGGCGTGGAGCTGAATGATAAGTTTAAGGCTTTTAAGATAGTGAGATTTGTTTGATTTGATTATCTAAATTTTTATTCAACTTATATTTAGAAAGTTAGGCATACCTTTGTCAGTCATGTGAGGTATATATTACCTAGCTCAAATTAATTAAGTTCTCAGTATAGTAACCCTTTTTAATGGCTTTCTATCATTAATCTCGTACATGCATTTTAAATTTTAAGTAAGGGATTGCCCTGGCTTAATTTGAGACATCTAAAGGGACTTTTTTTTTTACTCTTAGCTTGTCTGTTAAACAGCATCATAAGCTAAATTCTCAATCCTCTGATTGTCCCAGGTCTTGCTTATAATTTGCACATCTTGTTCAGGTGTTTTTGTAGGGACCCATGGCCATATGTGTGCATGCACACGATTGGCTGACTAAATATTTCCTTTCAGGTGCTTATAGACTGTTCAGTTATATGCAGTGAATGGCTGGTGGCTATACATACATGCTGACAATAGCCATCTGTACTGACTACAGCCTATTCCTTTTTTTCAGGCTGGCTGTGTGTATTTTTCCTGTCGATAGATCTGTCTTGCTAACAGCTATAATAATTGCTTTTTATGTAACATCACAATGAGCACTTTGTTTTACCCAGATCTGCCAGATTAAGGGTCAGCAAGGATACCACTATTTAAACAATTTAATATGTGTAACAGTCAAAATGTCAGTGTCTTTCAAAGGTAAAAGAGATAGCCAGCATTGTCCCAAACAGATTGTCTTTTCAGCTTTACCAAAATTAAACTCCCTACTAATTATGAATTTGTTGCTTCTCAGAATTGTTTTACAGCTAACCAGCAACATCTGAAAGAACTGTTATGGAAAAGGAAGCAAATGCAAAGAACTGAAAAACAAGTGGTACCATTCATCTCCCCAGGGGAACAGCTACCTTCTACAAGAAAAGTACTGTATAGCAAAAGTGACAAACAATGTCTTGAGTTATTAGACTAGTTATAATCCTTACAGCTGATGGAACCTCAGGCCCATAGGGAGGGGGTGTGAGGGGTGCATCTGCACCCCCCCTCCCCACACAGGTTGCGGAGGTCTGCCTCAAGGGTCCACCTGTTATGGACAGATGACTCAAACAAGAATTTAAAAACCAAACTAGCTGGCGTAGATTGAAAATGAAGTTTTAATCCAGTGGTCCATCTGATGAACAGTCACTAACAAACCAAAACTTAAATTTGGAATTTGGAAAGAGCAATTTTGTGTGGCTCTGAAGAGAGACACCCCTCCCAACTCCTGCGGGAGTCACACGAGCGTCCCACCGATGGCAGTCCAACACACCCTTCCATTTGAAATCCTGGCTACAGGCCTGCAGCTTGATGTTAGGGGTGCTCTTTTTGTGAGTCTATTACTCACAAAGGAACTACAGTGTATACAGTAGTAATACAATACAATAGAATATGTGGTTTCAGAAAATATCCATACTACCCCACCCCACCCCCACCCCCCCCCCCCCCATCATACAGAGGGATTTTTTTGGTTTGCAACTCACCCCACCCCTCCAGAAATTCCAATTTAGCTTCATACTTTAAAAACTTTGCTTTTGCCACCCCCTCCCCCTTGGGATTTCCAATGACCCTCTGTGGGGAATATATGAATTATTTCTGCAACTGCACAATGCAGTACAATGGAATGGACTCTATTTTAATATATTATATATGTAATATATTATATACTGTACATTTATGAAATATATAAAAAGTGTAAAATATAATTATATAAGATGCACTAGCACAACAAATTGAGTTAACTAATACAAGTTGAAAGCTCAGTTTAACATATGTGTTTCACAACTTGATGAAAAGCTCTGACACCAAATAATATATTATTGTGACACACTTCAATGCTCATGAGCCAAACAAGGCTCGGAGAAGGAGAGCAACTTGTTCTGCGTATATCATGTCAATTAGCTGCGTATTTGAAAAAATGGCCAAATGTATCACTTTTTCCACAGTGCTCTGTTTACAGTGGGTTTGGCCATGGTAACCAACACACAGTGCTAAGGACCTTATATGCAGTACAGGCCTTACCTCAGTACTTCACTTGGTCACCTCTTCAACAAAACTATATGGTGAGCTTACCTGATTGTCTTATACTCAAAACTTAAAGTGTAGATGTAAGAGGACATGGCAAAACAATGAGCAGCATTGGATAGCAAAGGGTCATGGTGTGGAGATGATGTTGTGTCTAAGATTGAAACCCAGGAGCCATAGGTGTAAGGCAAGGCTTAACCCTTAATCATACTCATCATCATCATAATCATCCAGTCGAGCTTGCTTGGCATAATCATACTGCAATCCTATAATGTGTTTCTCACACACACAAAAATGGATAGTTGAATGTATCTATTTTGTGAGCAGGTTGAACCTGAGACAGGTAACCCTTCAAACCCTAAGAGTGATCAGTATCAAATTTCTTCTCTATATTATCAATGCTTTATAACACAGAGCGGTCATGAGAATTAAGGACAAGATTGCACAAGATGAATTTGCTTGATATTTGAACAATTTCTCCCTACTACTTCTATAGAAAATGTGTAAGGGCCACAAAAGAGAATTTAAAAGTTGATCTTAGGGTTTAAAGAGTTCAATGTATGTATTTTGTTAACAGGTTGAAGATGAGACAGTCCTGCATAACATTCCGTACATGGGAGAAGAAGTTCTTGACCAGGATGGTTCATTCATCGAGGAACTCATCAAAAACTATGAAGGAAGAGTACATAACACACCTGAACATGGTATGTAACATACATAACATAAATAACATGTATAACACACCTGAACATGGTATGTAACATACATAACATACATAACATGTATTTATTGTGAAATTTGTGACCTTGAGAAAAGATCTACTCAGCATTTGAGTGAGGGATGTACTTTCCAAAATTACTGTGTGGGTGAAAACTCACGCAAGTCTCAATTTAAATTTGGTTTTTGTAGTGTTTGATGAAGCAGCCCTCACGGATGATCTTCTTGTTCAGCTGGTTGGATCCTTGAAGAAACACAAAGAATCAATCAATAAGAAAAAGGAAAGTGAAGCCACAAAGGAAAAGAAGAAAGAACCAAGTGAAGGTAGTAATGGGATACTATCCCTTAAACTTGACATGGATGGCAAGGCAGTGCTCCAAGAAAAGTACTGTAGCTGGGAACCCATAACCTCTAAATCCTTGAGATCGAAGGCACCTGGCATCTTGTTTGGTGCAAAACTCAATATTTCTTGGTCATCTGAATGCCAAAGTAAGGTGTTAGGGGTGACTGGGGTCTGCTAGAGCATTGCCCTGGATGGTTTAAAGCTGCGGCTACATGAGCAATTTTACATGTATCTTGTGATGGTGATGCAATTTTTTTTAAAAATTGTTGTGTCCCAGGCACATGATGAAAATCACATGTGTATTCACCCTCGCACAAGTGCGGCGATGATGACAGCAAAAAAATCACAGAAAAATAAATCAGGAGAAATTCAACGAGTTGAACTTTTGGTGACAAAATGACAGGCTTTGTCACTTGTGTAGCCACCACTGTGCACCGGCAACACAACAATTTCCAGAAAAAATCGCATCACCATTGCAAGCAAAAAATTGCTTAATATGTGTAGCTGTGGCTTAATAATATGTATTAATTGTACAAGACATGTACTTATTTCAATATGGTTTGCAGAGGGTCCATCAAAAGATGAGGCAAAACCAGCAGAGGAAACCGAGAAACATGATGAGCTGTTTGATGCTATTGCTTCTCTGTTTCCTGACAAAGGCTTACTGGGAGCGGAAGTTTTTCGGAGGTAAACATTAATATTGCTTTTACTCAGCACATTAAGTCAGTTTTACCAGTGAGGAACCAGAGAAGTCATTGTAACGGGGACATTGTTGCTTACACATTTTTACCACTGGGGCTTGTTACAAATTAACAGTGAATCTGACTTTTTGAAAACAACACAACATTTTTTAAAAACATGTTTTGACATAATCTTCTGTCATCTTCAGTTAAATTACTAAGTACAGAGTTAACGTTGAATATATAGTGGGCACGAAATGCTAATTAACTAGAATAACAATAGGAATCATGGGAATGTAAAACATTTCAAAGAAAGTTTTAAATTAACATGATAAAGTTGTGGCTTAACTGAAGTTTGAAACTGTCTAAAAGACATCAAGCCTACAGTGGTGTATTGCCTAGAAGACTCTTCTTGATATATGTCTGGCTGTATTGCTAAAGGGGCTTGACAATTCTCCAAATCTTTAAGAGGCCTTTTCATGAAAGACTGCAAGTACTCTCTAACTGAGTGCTGATTTTAAGTGGAACTTTTTTCTAGATGTTCACTATGTGATGGTACATACGTATAATGATTGCTCACAATCCCCAGTCAACTGTGTTTTTTTAATGCACAGGTCTCAGTCCTTAAAAGGTTATAAAGAACACTACATATGCCATTCATTATGCCATAGAATGGTACATGTTTCTGCAATATTTCTTTTTGTTGCAGATATAAGAATGTGTTAGATCGTAAAAATGGGGAACTGCCACCAGAATGCACTCCAAATATTGACAGGTAAGTTGCTGAAGACAGAGGAAAGATACCATGAACCAAGAGAGGATCAAGGATATTAATCCCCCATATGTTTGCGCTAAAATGAGGCCAGTAAGTCTAATTAACATCGATACAAAAGAACAATATTATCGGCGGCCGTTTTGAAAGTGGTCTATTCTCTAACCTTTGTCCTCTCTTGCACGAACCCATTGTTGCTTGTCAGCACCCTGACATGGCATTAATTACATTTCCTCTGCTAACTGTACCCAGGGGTCCCATAAAGGTTTTGAGTAGGATGGCACTTTCTTTTCACAGGCAGGCAAATTTTAACTTTTTAATCACAAGAAATTACAGTGACGTGCTCATGACTGACAGCCAGAACTATGTTTACCGCCAGCCAATTAATTTGCCACATACCTGGCCCATAATGAAAACCCTGTCTACCTTTCAATAACATGTGAACTCTGAACTTTAAAATCAACCAATGATTTTGCTTTTCAGTGAGGCCAGTCACAAAATTATCATGTCAGTAAACAACAGATTGTAATAATACAGAAATTGACAACAGTATTGAAACCTGGAAATCATAGCCTTCTGCCTTACCTTTTCTGATAAAGAGAAAAATATAAACATTGGTTAGATTTTGAGCTTCAGAGTTAAGAGGTAACATTTCTCTCCTTTCACTCCCAGTCCTGAGTGACCAATAAGTAATTTCTCCTTGTAATAATTATCTGTACAGTGTCAAGTTGACAGGTGATGAGAATACAGAAAAAATCAACCAGGGGACTTTGTTTGATTAAACACCAAATTCCCAAAACTAAAGTCATAAGCAATGTATGGCAGACAGTAAGGAGAATTCATATTGATTGCATTTGTTTTCTTTTATCAGTCCCAGAGCACAGTCAGTTTCAAGGGAGCAGAGTTTACACTCTTTTCACATGCTGTTCTGTAGGAGATGTTATAAGTATGATTGCTTCATGCATGGTAAGCAGTAAAATTCTAGTGATGACCCTGTGTCATTGTCACTGTTGCAGACTTTTCAGATATGGTTGACAATATTACAATAATTTATTATTTATGTTGCTTTTTCTTTGCTTAGGTTGGCGAACACTCCCTACACAGATAAAACGAAAGGTACAGTTTTACATTGTACACATACTAGTAACCCATTAAGGAAATCACCCAATTTGGCATGCAAATGGAACTTTTATTTTAAATTTTCCTGTGCCAAGAGAAAAATGTCTATTTAAAGGATCAAGAAGACAAGTATCTGAAATCTGAGAACTTTCAATTTTTGTAAGCAAGAGGACCAGATAGACTGCTGCAGTAAAATGTCCATCTAGAATGCACACAGTTTTTGTTGCCTTGAATAATCAACATATACATGTACATGTCTTACTTGAGTTACTTAAGAAGCAGTACATCTACATGTGTGACAGAGCTGTGCTCTAGTGTCACCTGGTCGCCGCTGGCAACTCACTTTTGCCCTCGGGCGACCAGGAAAGTTTATGCACCAGACTTATATGCTGGGCACCGTGTATCTCAAATGTTTAGAGATTTTGGGTGCCCAATTAGTTTTCTTAGAGCAAGGTTAAGCATCTCATAACTACATGTAACACACCTTATTTATTTGATGCTTAGAGTCCTGTGGACCTACAAGAAACAAGTCCCTGTGGCACTGACTGCTACATGCATATTAAGGTACTTTACCGTAGGGAGCTGATATCTGTTTTTATAAGGCTTCAATGCAGGAGTATAGAGTACTAAAGTGTGACGTCACAAAAATGAAATTTCTGAAATTATGGGATTTGTCAGGATATTCTGAAAGAACAATATTGCCTACTATTTTTTTTGGGTCGACTCAAAAAAAATTTAGAAGGGTTTGTATGGAATTTTGTAAGCGTAACTGGGCTACGATCTCAGAGACAATTTGCCCCCAAATGCTCATTTTTGGCAAGTAGGCCTCTTGGATATTGTTCTTTCAGAATATCCTGACAAATCCCATAATTTCAGAAATTTCATTTTTATGACGTCATTACTTTAGTACTCTATTACACTTAAGTAAATGCTGGTTCCATACAGTATTACTCAGATAAATGATAAACTGGATTGCTGAAAACCAATCAGGCTGATAGTAACTGTGGTTTTGTAGATGTAATCAAACATCTCAAGCGAACATTCAGTCCTCTTAAACTATCATGATATTCTCCGAGACTGGCTGTAGTCTTGTAACATTTGTATATGTATTGATTGCTATTTGAGCTTAAATGATGAACTTGGAAAGCATTCTTTGGCAGCAATCCATGGACAATACCCTCTTTCTTCTTGTTATAACAGCATCTGCATGAGGGTGATGGCCAAGAGAAGTCATCTGAAGCCATCAGCACCAGAAGGCGAAGCCGAGCTTGTAGTAGAGATGTCAGAACTGGGAAAGGAAGTGTTAAGGGTTCAGAGTTTCCCAGTCCAGACGACTCTGTAGTAAGAGACCTCTAAAATTGATTTGCAACGCTGTATACCTCTTTGCTGGTCTGTTTTGTCGTAGTGTCCTAGCTGACCACACACCCTTCTGTCCCTTTAGTGATCAGTTGTTAGCCAAGTTTTTGTGTTTGTTCGTTTTGGAGTGCCCTTAGATAAGATTCCATCCCTGTTGTCTCCAAGAGAGGTGTAAAGTTACAAAATAATAAGACACATGTAGTAAACAATAAATTAGTAATAAATTATTAACGTTTTTCAAAGTAATCAATACGTTTTGTAAACTTTCAAAATTTTCCCTTTTGTAGCGGCTTGTAAGACTTCTCCATAGTTGTAAGGAGCCAGAAACCATTAAATACTTTTATATTCAACTTTATGCTTAGTTGTTTTTCACTGGAAAATCAATAGTTATGTAGGAGTGACATATGAATGTTTTCTTTTGGTTATTAAGGCTGGGGGAAACAGCCCAGAACACTTGATTGTGTCTTCTGAGTGGACCGGAGCTGAGGCATCACTGTTTCGTGTTTTGAGGCCAATCTACTGCAACAACTACTGTAGCATTGCTAACTTGATCAACTCAAAGGCTTGTAAAGAGGTGAGACACTTATAAGTACATGTTTTGCTATGGAAGGTTTCGCTACAACCCCTGAACCTGCCTTTCGGTACCATGTTGCGGGTATAGGGGATCGCACATGCCTTTTGCATCCAGAAGAACCTATATTCTGTTGTACCAAATAAATCTTGTTCTGTTCATTTGCTGTTAGAGGAAAATGAACGCCCTGCTACTTTGTTCGTTAAGAAAACAGCGTTAAAAGATAATTAAGTTTAAAAGATGGTTACCTTCTTTTTCTTCTTCTTCTTCCAAGTAGCTTACATGTGTGTGACTCCAGAAAAGAACGCCGGCTACGTCTGAGTGCGCTTTAAGTTAATGCATGCCTGAACATTGATAACAGGCAGATCTAGCAAAGACAGCGTGACTTGCGTTGAGGCATCGGATAATTTAATTGCAGGTGTATCTCAGGGCATTGCAGGAGTCGCATGAGCCGTTACCAACTGCTGACGATCAAAACACCCCACCAAGGAAAAAGAAGAGAAAACACAGGTTAGAATTGCTCCCCAATCGGTGATAACTCTAATGACTATCAGATTAGCCATTGGCAGCTACCGTGTTGCCCTTGCCTGCGAAGCAAGCGTTTTCGTGTCTCCCCTCTTCCTCGCTTCACATTTTTTCTCTCGGCTTATTTCCCGTGCAACGAAATTTCGGAAATCGGCTGTCAAGCGTTAAAACCCCACGGTAACGCTGCTACTTAGGCTAATGTTACCCCGCCTGCAGTTTCATCAAAAACCGGCCAACAAATTTTAAGAAAAGAAACCAGGTTGGATGTTAAGTGTGCGCCAATTACATTGCGTCACGTTACGTTACGTCGCGTGACGTTACGTTACAACTAAAATGATACAACGACTGGGGAGTAAGAAAGGATAAGATTCATAAAAATTTTCAGCTTTATCTGTTTATGAAAACAAGGCTCTTGATTCTAGCACGAAGATGTAAGATAAGCCTTCAAACTTGCAATCTTCGAAGCAACATCATTACACTTCATCAGTGGACGTGACTTGGAAAGGCGATGTTACGATCAACTTGTTAAAAGGCTTCTTATTATTTCGTATTTACAGGATGTGGTCTCTGCATTGTAGGAAGATTCAGTTGAAAAAAGGTAAAATGACAAACCTTGTTACCCTTCTTGACTGGCCAAGGTTTACCGTTTGCTTCCCAATATTGACTACATTAAACTTCGTCTTACTATGTCACTCGTCCCTAAAGCATACAGGACATGAGAATACAGGGAATGATCACCAGGGATCAGTTGAGTTAGCGTTTACACAAATTCTCCCCACATGTAGCATACAAAATAAGTGAGGTGGGTGAGGAGAATATACATATTGATATTGAAGATTAAAGGGTTAAGTGTATCCTCTTCTCAACATAGTACAGAATACAAGTCAGTTAAGTTTGTATCCTATTGCGATTTCTCTGGTGGCTCCTATTCCGTTTTAGGAATATTTAAGGATACGCGGAATGCGCTTTTTCCAAAAGAACGCACATTCTAAAAACGGAATACTCTTGGTGGGATTGGCGGGAAGACCTGAAACCAGCTCAAAGTATAGTCAGGGCCGAGTCTCTGAATCTGGCTAAGGGTACGACTCAAGCCCATTGCCCGTTACCCGTTACCCGTTACCCGTTACCCGTCACCACGTTACTCATTACCCGTTACCACGTTACCCGTTACCACGTCGTTTTCAAGGCCAGCCGCGAACGCTTTTCCCGCCGCAAAGTTCCCAAATAAACACAAAGTTTGTGTAGTACTTCTAAGCTGTATTCTGTTTAATCTCGGTTAAAATACCTCTTACTAACCGAGCGTGCTTGGGCCATAAATCAACGAAAAAAAATGGGATCCGTAACTTACAGCATGGACCGAAAAACAAGGTTACTAAGATATTTATTATATATCTGAGGTTAATTGGGCGCGCGGGAAAGGAAACTGTAAAATTTAGAGGGCCGTACAGTAGAATACGGCCCCCAAAATTAACCAATCACAGCGCGCATACTAATCGAGAATCTGCTTTCGGAAGCAGAATGAATGTCATACTATTCCGTTCATTCTAAAGACAAAATCTGTCCGCGAAAAACAAATACCATCTGTTTCTAGTATTCCTTTTCGTGGATAGTTCCAAACGAAGCGAAAAACGCTCTGAGATTACCGTGCGCATGAACCCTTAACGTCAGGAAACATTTCCCAGTTTACTGCGAACTTGGTGTTGATTATTTTCCGCCTGCTCTCTTTCAGATTCCACATCTACCCATGTGTATAATTACATACCATGTGACCACCCCGGGCAAGCTTGCGATCAGTCGTGCATCTGTGTTGCTACACAGAATTTTTGCGAGAAGTTCTGTCAATGTAGCACTGACTGTGAGTGATATTAACGTATTTCCGCCAAATAGGCCGCAGTACCTCTTACTAACCAAGTTGAGGACCGTACTGTAAGTGTTCCAGATGAAAACGGGTTCGCGGGTTAAAAACACAAGAAAGCTGACTCCCTGACCCGACACACTGAGTTGTTGAGCAAGGAATTTTGGGGAGATCCCTGTCTATTAGCCCCTTAAAAATCTTCCGAGTCCCCCCCCCTCCCCCCTCTCCCCTCTCCCCGACTCCGGAATACTGCGTTGACGACAACGGGAAAAACGAGGATCCGTAACTTGCAGTACGGACCGAGAAAACGAGGTTAGTAAGATATTTATTATATCTTGAAGGTAAATCAGATGCGCGGGAAAGCAAGCTAGTTGAATTCAAGCGGCCACTTTCGAATTTAACGGGCCGGGGAGTGAAACACGGCCTGCAAAACTGACCAATCACAGCGGGCGTACTAACTGAGATGTCTTACGATTTTCCCGACTTAATTTATGTAAAAATGTAAACTGAGAGATATGACAATGAAGATGTAATTGATCATCGCAGTTATAATACTCGTTATACCATGAGGAAGCAATTTAATTTGTGGATATTTCTTATTCTTTGGCTACTTGCACCAGAAGAGTGATTGTTTTCAATCTGTCCCTCCCCTCTCATCTCAGGTCAAAACCGTTTCCCAGGATGCCGCTGTAAAGCACAGTGCAACACTAAACAATGCCCATGCTTCTTAGCGGTCAGGGAGTGCGACCCAGACCTCTGTCACACATGTGGGGCTGGTAAGTTTCATAGCTTTCACATCTTGTCCGCAGTTTCTTGCAGTGGTCCGATGATTGTTACGTTGCCTTATTACGTGAAACCTCCGGAAATAGCTATTTTCTCGTGCAACTTAAATTTCTTCTTCTCGTTATCGGAGCTGTAACGTAGCTGAATACGAACCGTTGTTTGCTTGTATTATTCAAAACATGGACCGTCAATGACATTCAAACCAAGCTTGAGTCGGAGCGTTTTTGTTCAGAGATCCCTCAAGTAAACTCGTTGTCTTAAAGTTAAATACATGGCCTGTTGAAACTCTTGCATAAATAAGTTTTGATTTTTGACATTTTTCTTTATTTAGATAGCTTTGATGAAAAAACCAACATCTGTTGTAGGAATGTTGGCCTTCAACGCGGTCAACGAAAGGTGAATTTCTCGCAGGAACATTTCTTTAATTATATTACTGTTCCGCTGTCAGCAACTTTCCTAAGTCTAGAATTTTCTTCATCGCGTTCTTGTCCCGTCCTCGTCCCGTCCTCGTCCCGTCCTTACCCCACCGACTTGCTTGCGGGCGTTTTCCCGCGCTTGAAATCTACGTGTAGTTACTTTGAATTCTGATTGGTTTAGTGCGCCGTTTGCGTCTGATGTGATTGGTCACAGTAATTGCTATTTATCTATTTTACTGGATGTTAGTTTTCTTAATTGTTGTCGTTTTGTGTTACACTTAGCGACAAACCTGGAGATCTCGCGATGTTAGGCCAGGTGGCAGTAAAATTTGCCATAATGGAACACTGGGTAGAAGGGTTGCCGCAGTGTTGAGAGCGCTCGCCTTCCACCAGTGTGTCCCGGGTTCGATTCCCGTACTGGCGTCATAAGTGGGCTGAGTTTGTTGGTTCTGTACTCTGTTTCGAGAGGTTTTCCTCCGGGTTCTTCGGTTTCTCCCTCCTCAAAACCCAACATTTGATTTGTTTTGATGAGAGTTAATTTGATTTACAGTCACCCCAATCATGAGTAGCGCACCCATGCTCGGCTAGAACGATTTGGTTCTTCTTCTTCTTCTTCTTCTTCTTCTTCTTCTTCTTCTTATTATTATTATTATTATTATTATTATTATTATTATTATTATTATTATTATTATCCTGACCCTCCTATCAGTAACACGATGCAGTCTGGTTGTGTTTATTTCTTTAGCATCTTCTACTCGCTCCCTCTGACGTAGCCGGTTGGGGAATTTACATCAAAGAACCTTGTAAAAAGAATGAATTTATTGGAGAATACTGCGGTGAGGTAGGAGATCTGGCGTCCATAAGTTACATATTCAAAACCGCCCAGGCTTACAAAAACCACTAAAGTTTGTTGAGTGTTATTTTAAAGATCGGGAAACGGCTTTCAGCCTTTGCTTCTAAGAAATTATTAAAAAGTAAACTACACTCCCAACAAGAGGAATTCTTAAAATTTGTGACTGAAGAATATGCACTTGGTGTAAATTCACCGAACGAGGACAAGTTTGAAGTGTAGAGTTTCGCCACATCTGGGAAAACTCATCTCAATTAGAGGCTTAGCTTATCCATCGTATAATAAATAGTTCCTGATCAATGTCAGTATCGTATCAACTTCGTACCTACCCCTCCCCTAACCCAACAGGTTACAATAAGTTAATAAGTTGGTGTTGTTATGGGGGAGGGGAGGGTGGGGTAGTTCCTTGCTCAAAGCTGTGATGAGCGCTTTTCCCTCTTATACGTTATTTTGCTGATCTTGTAATTTTGCCGTTTTCTTCTGATTGGTCTTTGCTCAGATTATTTCTCAGGACGAGGCTGATCGCAGAGGGAAAGTTTATGACAAATACATGTGTAGCTTCTTGTTTAACCTCAACAATGGTAAGATGACCAATAGGCTAATTAAGAATTTTACACCGAAGTAGAGGTGGCTAGTAAATATCCACCACTGACCACCGACACTGAGGCGAATGATTGTTTAAACTGTGAGATAATAGAGCTCAAAAATGATGATTTGGATCTCACTTATTCCTATCAACAATTACGATTTTCGCAAGAGTTGCTCGGACGTGAATAGCACTGACTATCCCGAGTTTGAGAAGCTTGAATAGCCAATCAGAGCGCGCGAAAAAAGCTATCCACTTTTTTTAGCATAAACAAATAGAAGAATCCTATTAACTTAAAAGCCAATGCAGCGATAATCATCTCTGGCCCATCTGACTCAGTCAACCAATCAGACGTTAAGGCGAGAATGGCTAAACACTCCGTCAGGCGCGGTGAAACGTCCAGCTCATTGTTCCAAGCGCGCGAAAACACAGGCGCTGCCAAAAGAAGCTTACAAGCAGTGAAAAGCGCGGGAAATCGTGCCAGCGCTACCGAGCGCGGAAAAGTAGTGTGCAACCCGCGCCGAAGACAGGCAGACATGCAACCGGTGCTAAGCGCGGGAAATTTAAAAAGTGGTCCCTCGGACGGAGTAAAATTGTTACAAGTACCATCCATAAATCTTTAATATTAGCTGTTTCTAGGGTTATTCTAGGGTGTTATCGGTGTTATTTTTCGCTGACTTTTTTATTGGTTCTTTTCGTTCAGATTTCGTTGTGGATGCTACTCGCAAGGGAAACAAAATAAGATTTGCTAACCATTCTATCAGCCCCAACTGCTATGCTAAAGGTAACAGTTAGAGAGAGAATTATAGAGCATCTCAGGATAAATTCAGCTAAACAGCAACAAGGAAAGTACTGCTCAGTAGCTTTCATTTGAATTGTCACACTATAGGATTTCATCCACAAACTCAAAAGCTAGAAACACCTTGTACAGGATACTAAACAGTACCACAGGAAAGTACTGCTCAATAGCATTCATTCGCACTCAAAAGGTCAGCCACATGGTACAGTATAAAAAACGCCCCTACAGGATAGCAGTAGCATAGAGGTTCCCTTTCAACGGGCTTCTGTTTCACAGATATGTCTCTTAAAACATTATGCAACGTGAAATTCCATTTACAGTGTAATCGTTGCTCAAATGTTTCAGTGATGATGGTTAACGGAGATCACAGAATCGGCATTTTTGCCAAGAGGGATATTGAAGCCGGAGAAGAGCTATTTTTCGATTACAGGTATGATTTGACGTCACCAACTGATTTCCATCGCATTTAGTCATTGTAAAGATGCAATGCATGGTAGTTTGTAACGTCAAAGTAGGAATAAACCCAACCCCTTTCTGACTCGGTCGTTTACCAAATGATGCGTAGTTTTTATTAAGTTTTGAAGCCTATAAAAAGTCGAGATTTTTAACAAAAAGAAAAAAACGCACAATACCTTTTGAACAGGCGGTAAGACTTACTTTAGTGGGACAACCTATATATTGGGGCTAGGAGCACTTAAATATGGCATAATTCTACCTTACCAACGTGGAAGCCCATCACTAGGAGCGTACAACTCCCATACTAAGCCTACGTCACGGCATTTTTACAGACCGATTTATTTTTAGACTAACTTTTCCCCGCGAAAAAAAGGCAGTTTCGGAGTACGTGGTACCGCATCATGTCAAAAGAAAACAAAATGGCGGTGAGCGATACTTGTGATTGTTCATTTGGGCTCTTGCAGGAGTCCCATATTCGCGGCAAATTCAGTCTAAAAATAAATTGGTCTGTTAAAACGCCGTGACAGGAATATAGGGTAACTGTACGCTCCTAGTGATGGGCTGCTGACCAAAGATGTTTCCTGTTTAATTCAGGCCTTGATACACATGTATTAATAAGCGGTGTTCAAATCAACTGAAGACTGATCGTCGCAGTTGTGAACGCAATTTATGCAATTGCGTAAAGAAGCCTGTTGATGTCCTAAGTTTTTTTCAGGCTTCTTTACGCAATTGCATAAATTGCGGTCACAACTGCGACGATCAGTCTTAATTTGATTTCACATCCGCAGTTCATATATGATTTATTTCATATATATCATCCACAAGCGGTTTTCAGTCCACTATGAGTCAATTCCAAATTCAAGCCGAATCTATAATTATCCGTAACCGCTTAACCCCTAAGAGTGATCAATGCTTAATTTCTCCTATAGTAACACTGCTCAATCAAACATAACGGTTGTGAGAAAAAAAGGAAGTGATCAACAAGGAACAAAGGCCTTGAGTGTTTAACAAATTCTCCTCGTCATTAACATAGAAAATGTACGCAGAACAGTGTTGAGAATATACATGATATTAGGGTTTAAAGAAGCCTTACAAGGGGTGGTCTGGTGTTGCTTTGTCGCTCATTCACGACTCTGTGTGATGCTTGTTTGGTTAGGGACAGGTGTCACTGTCGCAAACAAAACAAAGAGGAGTTAAAAGTGCAAACTGTCGCGCTTTTCTGCCAATTGCTGTCGGCTGTCGGTGCTCGGAGCTATGTCGCTTGTCGCTTCCATCGCTTGGAAAGCCTCTCTAAAGGGTTACAAACTTGACATTCTTGCTTTTATCTTCACAGGTACAGCGCTACGGACGCTCTCAAGTTTGTAGGGATTGAACGGGACGTTGACTTTGCTTTACGATAAAACAAAATGACCGAGCTGCTTTATTATCACTTCGTATCACATGCATTGGAGATCGCTGTGACGCTAGTGAGCGGGTTGATGTGCACTCTTTCTTCCGTCGTTCGTTTTAGTGCGCGTTCTACTCCAGGCGAAAATATGTCAGTCCTCAGACTTAACAAGTAATCTTGTCTACAGTTTTTGTCGCTGTCGTTGTCTGTATCTTTTTTTTTTTGAAAAATAAAGGTTATTTGTTAAGAAGCAGTCACTTCATTGTCGTTTACTTCTGTTTCTGCAGGCGTGTCTTGTATAAAAAGTGGAATTAAAGACGATACGTGATAATTCACCCTTTAACTCCCATGATCTGATTATTAATTCTCCTTTCTAGATGCTTTTCAGTTCCTTGTGAATTAGTTAAGAGAATTTGATGGTATATCAAGATAACACACTGTGGCTGATCAGTTTGTCTATTCTCATCACGTGTCTGCTGCACAATGTATTGATATTATAACGAGAAGTTACATGCTAATCAGGTCTGGGAGCTAAAGGGTCAACGCTTGAGGTGGCGGAGATATCATTCCTCACCGTTTTTTGGTTTACTTCATTGGTTGCAACTTCTCAGAAATAATAAGCTCAAACTCCCTTCAGGAGCCGGAAAACATTGTAGCTATGATGCCAGAGCAATTAGATTAGTAAGGCACAAAAGGTAGTAGGAGAGAAACTGCAAAAGATTTGTGCGTACAATTTGCTTCTCAACATTTTCAGGCTGACAGTGGCTTTTGCTAATTGCAAAGACACACCTTCTTGCAGTCGACACTCAACAGATTCGAACAAACTGCACTGCTCTCCCGTGCCCTATGACAGGTTGTTATTGTGGGCTTCGCCTGTTGATCATGCTTCATAGAAAAGGACGCAGTCGGGAGTTTACGTAAAAGTTCTTTCCAGAAATGGGTACACGCACTTATCTACAGTCTTACGCACATACTATCACCTACACGCACCTACCTACACCCT
>OX419337.1:36778035-36780535 GCA_948470475.1 Galaxea fascicularis | reverse complement strand
GGGAATCGGTTGAGATTTCACAACCGATCGATCATCGAGTATAATCGAAGAAATCTGCCAATAATTATTTCATGCATTTTTCACCTACATAGAAGTCAAAGTGACAGCGCGTACGCACAGGTAAACACTTTGATCATATCTGCTGTTATGACTTAGAAGTTAGGAGTCCACGAAAAACCACACCAAACTCACACCAAGATATTAAACGGACATTTTTCTTGATTTTAATATTTTTGTGTCCCCAATAAATTTTTAATTTTTCCGCAACAATCGATTATGAAAAAAGCATAATCGATTGTCGCGTCGCTTGAACTTTTCGATCAACTTTCGATTACAATCGTTCATCGGCCCACCACTACCACAAAGGCCGATAATAATTCGAAAATCTACGTTTGCACTTGATTGAATGATGGCTCTGGCTCTGCAGCAAAACAGTAAAAAGTATATCTATATATATATATGTAATCACAATATAGAGAAGTCATTACTGTTCAAAGTCATGGCTCGAGTCCTGCACGGCATTGCCATATTAGTTTATCTGTAAATGCTAATATTAAGGAAATATAACTGTGGAGCTCCGCTTTTAGGCTTGCCTAAATATATATATTATCTTGGTGTGAGTTTGGTGTGGTTTTTCGTGGACTCCTAACTTCTAAGTCATAACAGCAGATAATCTAAGAATGTGTTTACCTGTGCGTACCCGCTGTCACTTTGACTTCTATGTAGGTGAAAAATACATGAAATGCTTATTGGCAGATTTCTTCGATTATAATAGATGATCGATCGGTTGTGAAATCTCAACCGATTCCCACCACTACTTTGTGGCACAGGAACTATATGATTATGATGAGCAAAAACGATTAACAAACTTTTCTTCGTCACAGTTTAATTACATCTGATTACATTTCGATACAAGTGGTAAAAATCACTTAACTAGGTTAACAGTTCTAGTGTCCCACTATTAAACCAACTTCACAATCGACATGTATCGGTGACATTTTAATCTATCAAAAAATATTTTACAGCGAAAGTGCGATAAAACCTCAAAGTGAGCTCTCTTCGACACCGCCCATAAAAGAACAAAAGTACTTTGCTCGCCTTGTTTTGAACATTTTGTTGTGTTATTCTTGTGATCTATTACAGTAAAGACGATAGAAAGTGCCGTAGATGTCCTTTTTACAACAACATGGAAAAACGTTGAGCGAAATCGACTTTACTTTTCCTTGAGAAAAGTGACTGCGACAGACTGATCGAGCATAGTATTTTAGCCATGAATCTGCTCAGGTGATCAACTGCAATTATCGAGTGATGTTGAGAATCGTTTTTTTCTTGACTTCGATCACTTACAAATATTGCAAACAACAAACCTTGACTACAAGTCGTGGGTGGTATTATTTTTGACATCACTGTTAATGATAACATCTGACTCAGGATTTCTGAAAAACATTTTTCAGCCGTGAACATTGAACAAAGGACGAAGTTTTTACTGCAATAGCCTTAAAAACCTGGGATTTTTTAAATAACAACGAGAATTGCTTTTGATGGACAACAAATTGCTGGCATTTCCAATGCTGCAGCTGTTAAAAATCGTGTTTATATTTGGCAATGAGTTGTTGATTACTCTTTTCCGAGGTTCCAATAATGTCAACAAAGCGAAGCCGAGGATATAAGCTTACGTAAACCGTCCGGACTTCGCTTGGCTTTTCTTCAACCAATTCTTTGCCCAAAAAAATGAGCGACAGCAGGGAAAACGAAGAGTTTTAGGCTCCAAAATGAAATATTGGAGCGAAAATATGCATTTGGAAAAAAGACGAGCGTTTTTAGTCCATCCAAACAACATGAAAACAACAAAAGGTAAGAAAACAAGAACGATGCCAGCGAATGTTTCTTCGGCGTTCCTCGTAGAAATTGGAAAACTAAGACAAGTAACAAACAACTCGTAGTCACAGAGACAAATCACCATATGTGATATAAAAGACACAACAGGAATACTAACCTGCGGACAGTTTAAGTCAGTCAACAATCACTCCGAACGCAGAGCTAAAGCAGAAGCCGTCAGTTCACACAAAAGTATACATTCATTTGCTAAGCAGATACAAATCTTTATCGGGCCTTGAAGTTTTTCACCGTCACTTTGTTTTACCTCCCATGTCTACCAAGGAAGCTTCTTCAATTAAGGATTTTTAGCGGCAAAACCATCCAGTTTAATCCACAGCAAAAGCGAGCAATCGAAGACAGCGCCTGCATGATTAAAACCCTGCCAAACCACACGATCATTTCTCTCGCAGATCCGTAAACTATAAAATAGCAAAGCCAGGCAATCCAATTTGCTGCTCTTAACATCCAAAGGTTGATTCTCATCGGTTTAAATAAAAAACGAACTGAGAAGTAGTCAAGGTAGGCGGCAAATTGTTTACAGGACGGAGATCTGTTGATCCTGGCGAAAACTTACGCCTCGTTTTGGCTTGGCTTGAGCCTGCGATCGGATTGAAAACGAGTA
>OX419337.1:36770535-36775535 GCA_948470475.1 Galaxea fascicularis | reverse complement strand
GTGTATGGCCATGTATGTCGTGTATGCCCACGTACACAAGTGTATGGCCATGAATACCCGTGTATGCCTATGTACACCGGTGTATAGCCATGTACCGGTATGTCCGTGTATGCCTATGTGCCCAAGTGTATGGCCATGTATGCCCGTGTATGCCTATGTACCCAAGTGTATGGCCATGTATGTCCGTCTATTCCCATGTACACAAGTGTATGGCCATGTATACCCGTGTATGCCTATGTACCCAAGTGTATGGCCATGTATGTCCCTGTATGCCTAACTAAACAAGTGTAAGGCCATGTATATTCGTGTATGCCTATGTACACCGGTGTATGGCCATGTATGTGTATGTATGCCCTTTTACACTAGTGTATGGCCATGTATACCCGTGTACGCCTATGTACATCGGTTCATGGCCATGTATTTCCGTGTATGGCCATGTATGTCCGTGTATGCCCACGTACACAAGTGTATGGCAATGTATACTCGTGTATGCCCATGTACACCGGTGTATGGCCATGTATGTCCGTGTATGCCCACGTACACAAGTGTATGGCAATGTATACCCGTGTATACCCATGTACACCAGTGTATGGCCATGTATGTCCGTGTATGCCCATATACACAAGTGTATGGCCGTGTATGTCCCTGTATGCCTATGTACACCGCTGTATGGCCATGTATGTCCGTGTATGCTCACGTACACGAGTGTATGGCCATGTATGCCCGTGTATGCCCATATACACCGGTGCATGGCATGTATGCCCGTGCATGCCCATGTACACCGATGTATGGCCATGTATGTCCGTGTATGCCCACGTACACAAGTGTGTTGCCATGTATACCCGTGTATGCCCATGTACACTAGTGCATGGCCATGTATACCCGTGTATGCCTATGAACACCGGTGTATGGCCATGTATGTCCCTGTATACCTAACTAAACAAGTGTAAGGCCATGTATATTCGTGTATGCCTATGTACCCAAGTGTATGGCCATGTATGTGTGTGTATGCCCATGTACACTAGTGTATGACCATGTATACCCGTGTATGCCTATGTACATCGGTTTATGGCCATGTATGTCCGTGTATGCCTATGTACACCGATGTATGGCCATGTACGTCCGTGTATGCCTATGTACACCGGTGTATGGCCATGTATGTCCGTGTATGCCCACGTACACAAGTGTATGGCAATGTATACTCGTGTATGCCCATGAACACCGGTGTATGGCCGTGTATACCTATGTACCCCAGTGTATGGCTATGTATTTCCGTGTATACCCACGTACACCGGTGTATGGCCATGTATGTGTGTATATGCCCATGTACACTAGTGTGTGGTTTATGGCCATGTATGTCCGTGTATGCCCATATACACAAGTGTATGGCCGTGTATGTCCCTGTATGCCTATGTACACCGGTGTATGGCCATGTATGTCCGTTTATGCTCACGTACACGAGTGTATGGCCATGTATACCCGTGTATGCCCATGTACACCATTGTATGGCCATGTATGCCCGTGCATGCCCATGTACACCGGTGTATGGCCATGTATGTCCCTTTATGCTTATGTACCCAAGTTTATGGCCATGTATGCCCGTGTATTCCCATATACACCGGTGCATGGCCATGTATGCCCCTGCATGCCCAAGTACACCGGTGTATGGCCATGTATGTCCGTGCATGCCTATGTACCCAAGTGTATGGCCATTTACGACCGTGTATGCCCACGTACACAAGTGCATGACAATGTATACCCGTGTATGCCAATGTACACCATTTAATTGTATGGCCATGTATGCCCGTGCATGCCCATGTACACCGGTGTATGGCCATGTATGTCCCTTTATGCTTATGTACCCAAATGTATGGCCATGTATGCCCGTGTATTCCCATATACACCGGTGCATGGCTATATATTTCCGTGCATGCCCATGTACACCGGTGTATGGCCATGTATGTCCGTGCATGCCTATGTACCCAAGTGTATGGCCATTTACGACCGTGTATGCCCACGTACACAAGTGTATGGCCATGCACGGTCATTTATAAGATTATAAATGGTTTCGCTTATTAAGGCACGTTAAACCACTATATGACAGTTAAACCACATACCTACCGAGAGCTCTGGCCAGTTCCGAAATATGCGCAGTCGCAGTGAAGGTTCATTTTTGTAGCCGTTAGCAAACACTATTGTTTCAAACTTCTGAGTTTGCGCAGAAGAGCCGGAAGTCCGTGATTCACGGACTTCGTGGTTTGGAACCAGCCAGAGCTCTCGATCTCTGCCGCAGGCCAGAAGGAACGTGGGCTCTGGGGACGAGAATGGTTTATTGCAGACTGACCAAAGCTACAGGCATGCGCAATTCAACCGGAAGTCCGGTATTTTCGGACTTCAAATGGGATCTTTCCAGGGTCGTTCGGTAGGTACGTCATGTATGGGGACATATATTGTACCATATACATTAAAGGTCGTTCGGTAGGTACGTCATGTATGGGGACATATATTGTACCGTATACATTAAACGTACCGTGTACTTTAGATGCTTGAGTTACTTCACTTGCTTGTTGTGCTTGGGTCGCTTGAGTTGCCTGAGGTGCTTGGGTTGCTTGAGGTGCTTGGGTTGCTTGAGGTGCTTGAGGTGCTTTGGGTGCTTGAGGTGCTTGAGATGCTTGGGGTGCTTGAGGTGCTTGAGGTGCTTGAGGTACTTGAGGTGCTTGAGGTGCTTGAGGTGCTTGAGGTACTTGAGGTGCTTGAGGTCCTTGAGGTGCTTGGGGTGCTTCACGTGCTTGAGGTGCTTGAGGTGCTTGGGGTGCTTGAGGTGCTTGAGGTGCTTGAGGTACTTGAGGTGCTTGAGGTGCTTGAGGTGCTTGAGGTGCTTTGGGTGCTTGACGTGCTTGACGTGCTTGAGGTGCTTGAGGTGCTTGGGTTGCTTGAGGTGCTTGGGGTGCTTGAGGTGCTTGGGTTGCTTGACGTGCTTGAAGTGCTTGGGTTGCTTGAGGTGCTTGGGGTGCTTGAGGTGCTTGAGGTGCTTGGGGTGCTTGAGGTGCTTGAGGTGCTTAAGGTGCTTGAGGTGCTTGGGGTGCTTGGGGTGCTTGACGTGCTTGAGGTGCTTAAGGTGCTTGAGGTGCTTGGGGTGCTTGGGGTGCTTGGGGTGCTTGAGGTGCTTGAGGTGCTTGGGGTGCTTAACGTGCTTGAAGTGCTTGAAGTGCTTGGGTTGCTTGAGGTGCTTGAGGTGCTTGAGGTGCGTGAGGTGCTTGGGGCCCTTGAGGTGCTTGGGTTGCTTGAGGTGCTTGGGTTGCTTGAGGTGCTTGAGGTACTTGAGGTGCTTGAGGTGCTTGAGGTGCTTGGGGTGCTTGAGGTGCTTGAGGTACTTGAGGTGCTTGAGGTGCTTGGGGTGCTTGAGGTGCTTGGGGTGCTTGAGGTGCTTGGGTTCCTTGACGTGCTTGGGGTGCATACGCAGACGACCATCAGATTTACTCGTCTAACTTGGAAGAGGGTATTTGTCAAGAAGTTAAAGTCGCATATCAGTGGTATAACATCAATGGCATGATTCTTAACGAGACAGAGCACGAAGCTTTAATGCTGGGGAAAACTGAACACAATTTTTGTTTCCCATTAAATAACTCAGTAGATATGTTTGGGATGACTAAAGATAATAAGCTATCTGTTGATAATCACTTATCAGTCAGATGTAAGAAAATAATTAATTAATTTAACGTAATGCTTCAATTTCGGAAACTTGCTAAGAAGGAGACACTATTGAAGCTTTGTAAAGCCTTTATTTTGCCTTTTTTTTTTACTACTGTTCTTCTGTTTGGCATTGCTGTGGTGTACGCAATACCGACAAAGTAGATAATCTAACTGAAGCGTATCCTCAGGTTTATACCACGGGTCCCGGTTATGCAAAGGCTGGATATCGCTATCTACCGGATATGAGCCCTTTCCACAGTAGATCTACAAGTTATGTTATCCTCTGCATTCATAATGTTGTATATAGTTTATAAATAATAATGGAATTTTAGTATAGCATATGTTATTTTATTGACGGTTTTATCTTATCGAAGATATTAGCTCCACAGCTACTCTGTAAATTTCTAGCATAAATAAAGTATATATATGTTATTCACTGGCCGACCTAAGCCGGTGAATAACGTTTTTATTTAATTTTGGTTTTGCTTTTGTTTTTGTCTGAAGATGAACGAGCAATGAGTTTAAATAGTGTCCAGAAATCTCAGAGTAACAAAGACAGTCTTCGCGATAGAGTTCTTTCAATTATTAATAAACTCAGCAAGTCAAAGGCAACTGGCCTTGACATGATATCTGCTAGGCTCATTCGGGAATGTACGACTTTGCAGAACAAGGTACAAAAACTACGAAATAGAGCAGCCCGTGTTTTGACTTATTCAAATTATGACGCTGATGCTCGGCTGGTCACTTCTTTGAGCCCCTGGGATGGAAAAACCTAGCTTATCAGCAGCAAATACAAAGAGCCACAATGGTCTATAAGTCTCTGCACGGTTTAGCTCCAGACTATTTATTTTCTAAATTTGAAAGACGAGAACTGAACTGCGTATAACCTAAGAGACTCTGAGAATAAGCTTAATGTTCCATTGCCGCGCAGAGACTATTATAAAAATAGCTTTAGCTATAGTGGCGCCACTCCATGGAACAGTCTTCCTCGTGACGTAAGACAAGCAGAGTCCTTCAATAATAATAATAATAATAATAACTTTATTTCACTGTCAATCTTCTAGCTAGCCTATAATAGCCTATAATACTATAATCTATCTATCTATCTATCTATCTATCCGATCGTCCGGGATTTTCACGAAATATGAACACTAGGCTTAAGAATACCAGGAAAAACCCCGAAAAGAGAATGAAAAAGAAAGGCAAATATCCAGACAGCAGGTATTCAGTTTTCTGTTATTTGTTGGCTTTTCGCGACCCTTGAAAAAGAACGCCTAATCGCAGTCCAAGACTAAAATAAGCCACAC
>OX419337.1:36763035-36765535 GCA_948470475.1 Galaxea fascicularis | reverse complement strand
AAAGAGCAGTTATTACTCGGGCTTCCTGTGGAAGGCCCGAGTCTAAATCTGTCGTCCGTTTTTCTTTTTTACTCGGGCTTCCTGTGGAAGGGCCGAGTCTAAATCTGTCGTCCGTTCTTCGTTTTCGTTGTTTTCCATAAACCTCATTTCCGGCGTATTTGCGCAGGCGCTAACGATGAACCTGTCAAACCCGGTAAAAACCTGTTTACGTTTTGTTTACGCTTGTCTTGTGTATTGAACAGCAAGGCTCGAAGCAATTGTGGATTCCTCGACGGATTTTCAAAGGAAAAACTTGACATGTCTAAAGTTATGGCAAACGGTGTCGTATCCAATACGCTCAAACCACTTACAATTGCACACGCCGTTCGCGGTAGACCCACACTAAATGATGATGGTGAGCGTACATTTTGAAACGGTTCGTTCCGCGAACTCGAAGCAAAGGTGAAAAATATTATGAGATCAAATGAGCTGAATGAGCTATCAATGAGTACAAAAAGTGCCCAAAGGCTTTGACTTGAGTGGAAACTTTGACACGAACAGTTTAGGTGCTGGCGAATACAGGATACCCGTTGATGATGAGATTAGAGATACAAAGACGAACAGCAGTAGTAACAACAGCAACAGGAAAGCGTCCATGTTGGGTGATGAAGAACCCACGCATCGAAGCGAAGATGCAAGAAACGTTTTTACTTTTATGGCTATTGTCACCAGTATTTCATTTCTTTTGTATACTTTAGATTGTGGATTATCAGCCGTATCAAGTCTGTGTAGTGTGTTAGTTTTATGTGTAATCTTGTACCTTCGCGTGTTCTACATGAATGTGTAGGTTTATCAGTTTTATCAACACAAGTACGTCGGATCATGTACTTGAAAAATGCGAGGTATTTGAGAAGGCAATGCAGTTATCTGTACATGATCAACGTGATGCCTTAGTGAAAATAAAATATAGAAAGGAATTCAGATCTCGTTATGCTAAGTTTCATAGTGTATTTTAACGACAACCGTGAATGCCATGTGCCATCAAGACGTTGTGATCGCGAGCCCAGTAGGATACCAGTGAAAAAGCTAAAAAGTCTGTCACAGAAAAGCAGAAAACTAAGGGCCTGATTACATGAGCCGGGTTGGCCCGGTTAGCCGGGCTGGCCCGCTTGTCATGTTATCGCAAAGTTGATTTTTGTTGCGTTTAAGAAACATGCCAAGATCCCGGCAAAGTGACACCAGCCCGCCTCATGTAATCAGGCCCTAAGATTGTGTTCCCACGGTCTTGTCGTGTTTATCTCCGCTGGCACACACTCACACAGGCAGCCCAATGTGTTAATGAATCGAGTTTGAGTCACAAAATACATGTATAATTTTATATATTGGGCTGTGCGGAAATCATCCACAACATCCATTTGCCACTCCAAAAGCCCGAGTGAAGGCCAATACGGTCTCTAGTTCTTGGTTATGTTCAGATTAAGGCAGGGCTTTGCAGAACGCCATCTGGGGCATTTAACATCTCCCAATCCACCGTTAACAGAATTATAATTTCCTGGGTCACTTTTATGTTTCTACGATTTGGGCAGTTGAACATATGGTCATCACGAAATGTGGTAAATGAGAACATTCCTCAAGACTTCAAAAACAAATACGCTCATACCAGGGTTATTATTGTACTGAGGTTGAGCGCCAAATGTCTAGCAGCCTTCTCCTTCACAGTGAACTTTTCAGCAGTTACAAGAAACGGCAATTACTGCAAATTCACACAAATTATGTCTTTGATTTATTTTCGGCCCTAAATATCACAATGTTACTGAAAGGATCCCTACTTTTGCATTAAGTATTGCAACCTGAGCACTTTTGATCGGTATTCCATTCGGAAATAACAGAACTATCATCACACAAGGACAAGCTTAGCGCTTCAGTGACTATATATATATATATATATCTTTCGTTGCACAAACCGTTTTACGAGTTGTGTTTTCACGGTTAGCCCTTTGGACCAGTCCCTTCTGCATCGAAGCGAAAACAAGAGATCAGCTTTCTTTACCTCTGCCGGTTTCCTTCCCTCAAGACTGGCGCCGGGAATGATCATTTTCCGTGAGTAAAAGTGGTCCCACCTGCCTCGTTTTCATGTAGTCGTACTGAGGCTTTCCCGAGCCGTCCGCCATTATGAATCCGGTGTAAAGCGTAAAGCCGTGCAATGATTCTTATATGACGTAGCATTTGTTCCCAGCCCAGATTCTGGTCACATGGAGGGAATTTCAAGCTACGAAGGCGGATTTCGAAACTTCGACGACAACGAAGTTTTCCTATTTCAAAGCCAACAAAGGTTACAGTAACACCGGTAAGTTCCGAAAAGAAATTACAGTGATAATGACTACAATTTTTAGTTAAACTAAATTGAATGCTACCGTGTCGAGCTTTAGCTTTGATCATGCACTTCTTGTTGTGCTGTGCTCATGTGTGTCTTCTCTGTGTATTTGGCAACAAAGTTATTGCATACTTTCGGAGGACGCAT
>OX419337.1:36725535-36758035 GCA_948470475.1 Galaxea fascicularis | reverse complement strand
AAGACTAGTCTGAAGGCATACGCGCGTACACTGTATTATGCGTATTCAAAATAAACAAAACTATTTCTTGCTCTGTGGCAAGCTGTCAAGCCATTGAAAACAACAATGACCTGTTAAGAAATGAAGAAACAATACGTTAGCTCATACATACTAATCAGGCATACGCGTATGCGTATATACGCGCATGTGAGTATATGCATACGCGTATGTTCATAGATGAATACGCGTATGCGCATATAATTTGGGCTGACGCGAATTATGCGTATATTTTGGTTCGGATATATCTGAGCTGTACTGTAGCTCCGCTTGGCAGTGACTCTCCCGTGAGCTCCTGGAGGACGGGCTCAATCTCGACATCATTGCAAACCATGCTAAGCATGTCTGCCTCAAGATCTCTTAGCTCATTATGGCGCTGTATTATAAAGCCGCCCCGCCTACAGACCATGGCGTGATCAACATTTAAGACATCACCACACACGCAAACAGATGGCTTGTCGGCGATTTCCCAGTCATATCTGAGCTTTAGAGCATCTTGAAACTCGCCCTTGTTCAGAGTGAAGCCCATTTCTTCGATCGGTATGACTGTCAGCCAGTTAGATGCACCTTTTTCGGAAGCAAGTTCAACAGCGCGCTGTGTCTTCAGAGGAAGAGAGTTCTTGGTGTTGTTCAGTCTTGTTCAAAGCACTTCGTTTTTCTCTCTTCGCACACTCTGCTGTAGTGAGCTAACAACGGCCTCGTCTGGTGTTTCATGGTCTTGTGAAACAATATTCTCGACTAATGGCGCTGTGGTCTTGACGCTCGGTACTGTAGATCTGCATCTTGGCATGGATTTATAATTCCAAGCCCACCCAATCTAACTGGTAATGCCAAGAGGTCCCTTTCGCTCGGCGTTGTGCAATGATGGTCCGTTATTGACGGTATTAAGACATCGGCAATGATGCATTCTAAAGGTTCTAGTAGATCTTCTATATCGCGGAGTGTTCTAAGAAAATATGTCCATCGGTGCCGCAAGCCAAATGTAAAAGCTGTGTAGCACGCTTGTGGTTGTGACATGGCAAATTCTGCCAGCTTAGCCACCTGGCTTACCCAGTCTTCCACTTTGCTACCTACGTATTCTTCCAGATATTCTCTGGAACCCAGGGCTGCCCCCAGATGTCTTTGACCCTGAGTAGAGATGTTAAACAAGCTATCTCGAGAAAATTGGTCAAAATTTCCGACTGCTGGCTATCTAGTTTTTTGAAAACACTTCCCGGCTGCCGAGTATCTAGACACGTCGTATGTAATAGCCATTAAGTCTTACATGTATATATCACGACAAGGTAAATACTCAGATTAGGGATATTGGATGCTTGAGAAATGTCCTTTCTGGATCTATAAACTGGTACGTTTATACAAAGAGTTTGTACAACCTATTTTTCATTCTTGTAGTACTGTTTGGCAGTTTTGTGGTGCACGGAATTCTGACAAGCTAGAGTAGGTTAATAAGCTGGTGCTTTGCTTAGTCCTAGGGGACATATCAAGTTCTTATTCAGTTTTACTCAGTAATCTCAATTTATGGTATCACTAAAGGATAAGAGAGTCCAGAACATGTTTACTATGGTTCACAAAGGCCTATCCAATATGGCTCCTGGGTATAATTGTTACATGTACATCACTCTTCCATGAGCACACTCCTAGTCCATATAACCCACATGTAAGGGGAAAAAGGAAACTACGGGTTCCAGTGGTTAGGACCACAACTTATTTGGCCTGCACTCTTGACCTGATATTCTTCATCAGACACTGTAAGAATGTCAGACACCCTGGCTATGTTTGAGCATGGCATTAGGAGTTATGTTCTTGTGTGACTCTCTAGTTTTCCTTTTCTTTTCTGTTCTTTCACACTACTATAGGTGTTGTGTCCAAGTACAGATGAGGTGTCTGTTATATGAAATACATAATTTTTTTATTTTTATTTGTAAAGTTCCACTTTGTATGTATGTAATAGTCTTAGTTTTTCTCATTTTAACTTTGCATTTTGAAAAGAAAGAATTTTGTTTTTACAAATAAATTATTCTGGTACAGTACCACTCAAAAGTAAGTTACCACCGTTGCGCGCTACACGAGTTGCTGTAAGTAAAATGGTTTGAAGCTCTCGCGTGATCTTAACTGACCTGTATTGTTAACTGTAACAATTAGTTTATTTCCTATAGTACATGTACATGTTTGTTCTGAAAAGCCCATGGTAAAGAAACTAAGACTGGTTTGGAAAACTCGTATGTATACCTCAATAAACGTTCTGAATAAACAGGTCAGTACAGTTGATAAGAAGACGGATGGTCAAAATGTTTTTCTGACAAGTACCGGTATTGAGAACGGCATCAATACTGTAACTTAACCGAAGATATTTTCAACTCGTTTCACTTTGACAGTACTGTTTAGTATATTTGTTTGCTTTCTCAAACTGTGCTCGTTGCATAGGATTGCTTATTTCGATCAAATTAGGGTTGAGTTTGTTTACTTTACTGAACGTGCATTGTTTATAAACGCTCTGAATAAACAGGTCAGTACAGTTGATAAGAAGACGGATGGTCAAAATGTTCTGCTGACAAGGATTGAGTGACTTTTCTTTCATGCAAAGCTTGCTTGATTTGTTTTGATTGTTTTTGCGGTTATGCAAATCTCTTATCCATGTGTCTGGCGCTTGATTTTATTTTGCATGAATTTTTATTTTAGAAAACCAGACCATTCTACGGACAACAACAGACTCGAAAAATTCCTGCTAATGCACTAGCAGGGTACACCAAACGACGATCATTCGCAACAAAGATCAACAAAGAAGGGTCATTCAATCTCTTATCTGTGGATGGATTTTACTTCACACAAATTTTAGAAAACTTGATCATTCTACCGATCAACGCCAGACTCAAACGTTTAAGCTTCTTGTGCAGCCATGTCTATGAATATTGTATGTACGTAAAAGGTTTCAAATTACACGTGCCAATATTTTTGTGGTTATGCAAATCTCTTATCCTTGGACGGATTTGTTTGTCTGACGCTTGATTTTACTTTGCACAAATTTTATAAAACTTGATCATTCTACCCACCAAGGGTGTCGGTAAAACGCTGACTCAGGGCTGGGGCCGGGGCCAGGGCCGGGGCTGGGGCCGGGGTGTTAGCTTTAAAAAAAACAAAAGTAAAAAAATAATAATGATAAAATAAACAAAGGAACATAAATTAAAATAAATTAAACTAAAATAATAAATAAACAAACAAACAAATAACGAAGTAAATAAATAGATGAATAAATAAATATCAACAAATACGTTTGTTGTACGGCCGCTGTACCATAAACTGCAAAACCCCAGGTCAAGCTTCGCCTGATCGAAATGGCGGAAAGCAAGGGCATATCAGTAAGTTGAAGACATTTGGATTCAATTTTGTGCCTTACAACTTGAAGACCTGTCGAAACTATGACTGGGTGTTTTACCTTTAAAAGGAGAGAACAGAATTACGCTGTTGTCTATAGCTAGTGCCATGTCTTCGGAATTTATTTCACTACATTTATGAATCGTGCTGCATTGTGTGTTGGTCAACTTTGTGTGCACAGCTGTGTACAGTATGTGGTCCTTGGTCCACGAGTAAAAGCTGTAATCTCAAACATTTACCTGCAACACATAACGAGCTGAAATTTTCCCTGAAGATTGCTTTTTTGTTTCTTGCGATAATCTGTAAGTGGCAAGTTCCAAACAGTGACAGTTTCCTCGTAATACGAAAAATGGTGACTGTGGTCGCAGGCCCTTGGTCCTCACGAGAATGAGAATTTTGGCAAAAATTTTATTTATTCTTTATTTTCCTTGATATATGTAAGCTACAGTCTCAATGGGAGTCACTGCAAGTGTAAAATAAATCTGTTTTCTTTTTGGACGACAGTCTCCCACACAAGCCCCGTTTTCATTTTACATTTTTTATAAAAGAGAATTTAAACCAGTTTGAAAACATGAATAAAGATGTCAAAATTATTCGACAAAATCAAAGGCCGTTACCATTTATTTTAAGGTTTTTCTAATCTGCTTTGAGAAAAGTTCTCTGGGGTCATAGGTCGCAGACCAAGGACCACATACTGTGCACGACAGCTGACACAATCTTCTAAATGTTTCCTTGTAGGCTTGCGTGCTTTGCTTGCCTGTATATTCAATTGACTGTCAGATAACTTGCATCTGCAAGAAATGTATGATATACCAGCACGAAGTAGCCACTGATAAACGTGACATCTCAGTTACAGTGGCGTTACGCCTTTGTTGCCCATTTCAATTTTCCCTTTTCAGTATCAGGAGCGTTCAATTTAATCAGTTCATATGTCCCAAGAATATTGAAAACTAATTGATTAATTTAACTTTTTTTTTTTTTTACTTTTTATATCTTTACTTTATTTATTTATTTTTATTTTTTTAATATAACTTTTTTTTTTGCTTTTTTTTTTATAAAACGCACCCTGGCCCCGGCCCTAGCCCCGAGTCGGCGTTTTACCGACACCCACCGACCAACGACAGACTCAACAGTTTAACCCTTTCACCCCTAAGGGGTTCTCCATTGACAAGTAAAATTGTCTGGGGTTAGACAGAGTAAAATCTATTTGGCACTCTCAGGAGTGAAAGGGTTAAGCTTCTTGTGTGGCCGTGTCTATGAATATTGTATGTACACCAATATTTTTGCGGTTATGCAATCTGACGCTTGATTTTATCAAACTTGATCATTCTACCAACGACAGACTCAAAAGTTTAAGCTTCTTGTGCAGCCATGTCTATGAATATTGTATGTACGCCAACATTTTTGCGGTTAAGCAAATCTCTTATCTGTGGATGGATTTGTTTGTCTGATGCTTAATTTTACGCCATTTCAACTCACGACGACCTCAACAAAGGGCACAACATGCACATGAGTGGACAGCTCAAATTTCAGTAGGACAACAGCTGCAATTGTAAGGGCTACGCAAAATCGATACACGATATTAATTGATTTTGCATTGTGGTAATCTATAATTTATGCCAGAAATTTTCGCTTCAATGAGTCTTGCGCTGCGCGATTCACGTCGCGCAGGAAACGTGACGCGACCGGTAACTTACTTTTGAGCGGTACTGTAGGTACATAATGTTTGGGTAAAGAAAGTTACCTTACAAACTAGTCACTGAAATAAGATAACTAGGAAAGCACACTAAAGAGGCAGCTTTATCATAATAGATGGTCAGTTACATTTTAGACGGATATTGAATTTGATACTACTTCTGAATGTGAGAGTGGCTAGACACGTTGGAAATTAATTTAGCATGGTGTAGGTTTCTCCTGAAGTTCTGGTACCTGGCAAAAGATTGGCTATATTAAATTTTCAGCCCCTTGATTTCAGTGAAAAGGTTTCCATGTTTCCAAATTCTCAAATTCTTTAATACCAATTGTATAATGTGCATAATATCTCTTTGCTTATGCAATACTCACTACTAGATTTATCGTATCTCTTTACTTATGAAATGCTCACAACTAGATCTACTCTCTAAGCTATCCTATATGCTACCCACCTAGATTAGCCTTAGCTATTTGTGGGTTAGCGTTGTTTTTGTATTTATTTGTTAAAATCCTAATAAACTTGAACTTGAACTTGAACTACTGTACATCTTAAGTTGCCACTCTAAAACTTGAAGAACCTGGAAGCTGCAAGACTTATGATAATCACCACATTACCCAAAGATATTATGCTTCGAAAACTATCAAGAAAACTTTATTCTAAGCCAACAAAATAAATACTAGTTATGCAACGCTTTCGAGTGGTACACTGTAGAATATCCCACAGTCACTTTTATTTTCTGGTACACACATGAGCCTTTAGGCGAGTGTGTATGCAAGGAAAATACAAGTGACGAGTGGGATATTCTACGGTATACCACTCTAAAGCATTGCATAACTATTTTATACCATGCCATAGAAAATACGTCGCCTCACATAATCAATGCAGTGCACTATGGGAAGGTTGGGTGTGATAGCGTTGAATTGCACTGGTCGACAGGAAGGTTTGGTAGAATACAGGCAAATATACAACGGCTTTCCTGTATTCTGATTGGCTGTATTTTCTATGGCATGGTGTAAATACAATATTATTATTACAAGGGCAATGCCCTAAGGGAAGCTTCTATGGTTATCCATGGTCCTTTGCATAAAACATACTTCAAATGTGCAAGAAACTAAAAACCTGGTTCCCTAATTATGTGGAAGGGGTGTGGTCTCATTGGAGAAATGAGCTCCACAACTCTAAGCACTCATTGTTTTATAATGTCTACACTTGAGAGGATGGGAAGACAACCGCTCACAGAAGAAAGTCAACTTGCAAACTGTTTAATTTGAAAGTTTGCAACCTTTAAGTAGCAGCACAACCTGATTAAGGAACACGTTTTCAAAACTTAAAATTAATCTTTTGACTGAACTCCTGTTATAGTTCATGAAAAGCTGGTGCAAAACACTGTGTAGAACTTAATCAGCAATTATCACAGCTGTTGGGCAATCTACAGTTTTTGTGCACACATTAGGAAATCAAGCATTTTGGTCAACAGATATCACTAAAAACTCTGCACACCGAATAATACCAATAATTCAATGCCCCATGTACCAAGGTGTAACTGTAGATAAGATAAATTCTTCGTGAAAGGTTCCATAGACGATGCCGCAATCATAATTCAACTCAAGTTTGGATAAGATATCGAAGAAGCCAGCAGCCAAAGTTCCAGGAGTGGCCCACTACCTGTATACACTGTAAGTAAACCAGAAAAACAGCGCACATCAAACACAATTACTATGCATCAAAACCAATCGATCAATCAATATCAATCGATAAAATTAGTTAATTGGTATTGACTGGTATTGGTCAATCGATGATAAATCGATAACCACCCAAAAGCGCTCATCGATTGCTGTAGATTACTTAGGCACAACAACCTTGATGTCACGCATGCTTCCTGTCCAATCATCCGCCTTTTTTTAGGAAGCCCTGGGGACGAAATTGGTAAAGCAATTCCAACCCAGTCTTCTCAATGCAAAGAATATACTGCATTGCACAGGTACTTGAATTACCCACTTGCCCACCATTGCCTTTCTGTGTCATTGTCTATGCAAGAAGTTCTATCAACTGTTCTTGAAAGTTGATACCAATTGATTGATAACCACATGAATCTTCACCATCAGTTGGTCATCGATTATTGATTTCATCAACGCGATATGCCAGGGTACATGCAAGACATCTTGGTATCTTTTAGAGCATTTCTTTGTACAAGGGAAGAACTTGGGAAAAAGAACTTTAGACCAGAAACTATATTGCACTACTCAGTCAGACCTTATCAGTTGTGCTGTTTACATTTTAATGTTGTCTCAGAAAATAGCATGGTGTGCATTTTTAATTTATAAACATTTTTTTTTAGAAAAAAAAAACGAAAGTAAATAATCTTGTAAATACACGCTGGATTGTATACTAAAACAGCACCTGTTAGTGAACTATCAACTTGTTGACTGACAATTTTGTCTGACTGATACAGTGTACATTGTTGTTTTAGGAAGGAGGTGATGAAATATTGAGAAATTCTGTGTCCATGTGCATCTTGGTAATCTGGAGCAGCACTTGGAATAGCAAAGGCACAAGGTGCAGAGAAGCATTACCTGGATCTTTTGGTGAGCCAGATTTTAGGATGTTTTGTGGAATGCTTAAGCTTCTCTCAGTGTTGAGCTCAACTAAGTTTAATTATGCTATTTGATTCATTGCTTTTACTTTGCTTAGTGGAGAAGCACTCCAAAGGAAAGGGTTCTTTAACCCTTTAATGCCCAGAAGTGATTAACATGTAACTTCCGACATTGCACAGAAGGTAGGTGACGAGAATAGACAACCAGAGGGTGTTATCTTGATATAACCACAAATTCTCTAGTTGATGTACAAGGAACTGTACAGCAGCTAGAAAGGAAAATTAATAATCAGATCTTGGGAGTTAAAGGTCAGTGATGATTCAAAGCAACACCCCTGTTCAGTGGAAGGGGCCAGTCTTTTTCTGGGTCCTGAACCCCATTTTTTACCTCCATTAAGGGACACTAACCAAAAGGGATGTGGCTCACCACCAAAGAGGGTTAAGAATAGTGTGTACTAATCACTGTAATTGATAACAGCTTTTAAAGCGTCCACCATAGAGTCGAACTCTTAGAGACTTACAGTGCATCTACACGTGATAGCATGTTGTTCAAGTTTCTGAAATACCCAGTGCAGTCTATTTTGTGACTGCAAGTTGTTGAGTTAGAATACCGAGAATGAAAAAACAAAATTAACCAACAATCAACTTGACTCATATGTTTAATCCTCTAGATTTGTAAGTAAATTACAGTGTATGCTTATTACATCTCTTAGGTAGTAATTCATGTCACCAAACAGCACAGCCATGCCAGCAAGATATTGACTCCCGGCTTACACCTACATGGCCAGGGCTGTAAACGATTGTGAGTGCAGCTCTGATCTCATCAAGTGGAGCAACCCAGGTCCTTCTTACACTACCCTCCTATAAAATGATAAATAAATCAATCAATCAATGATATTAAATATTTTACCCAGGAAGCTCCACTCACCGCAAAGTAGTTTTCAGGGAGTTCCTGCATCCAGATTGAATTGGAATTTGGAAGTGTTGGTTTTTGGGGAGAGGGGAAAACCGGAGTACTCAGAGAAAAACCTCTCAGAGCAGAGTAGAGAACCAACAACAAGCTCAACCCACATATGACGTCGAGTCCAGGAATCGAACTGGGGCTACATTGGTGGGAGGCAAGTGCTCTCACCACTGTGCCAACCCTCTCTTGAAATAAGGATCTGGGAGTCTGTTGAGTACTATGACACAGTCATCGTGGCTTGTGTTTGCAGCCATCCAGAGCAGGGCATCTTCAAAAGCCTTATTTTTAGCACAGAAAACTCTTGTACGCCCATGTTTAGCTGCACACTAACCGTATTCAAGCCTTCTGCCCATCCAAACATCCCCCCCACCCCCACCTTCACCCCCTACTAAGCAGTCACCCTTCAGTTGTGGTAGTCATTCTGTCGCCTTTCAGTAATCTGAAAACAAATCCTCAAGCAAAAAGAATAGAGTCGGCATAAATCTTGTGCATAAATAAAAGGTTCTCGTATGCATACTTTTACTGATTGGAAATGGTATGTGAAACGAAAAGCAAGGACATGAAAGAACAAGGGTCAATTGTTTGTTTGTTTTTTTGCATTAATAAATGCACACCCCATTGACAAAAAAATGCTTCCATTTTCTTTCGACAGCACGAGTTATGGGCACTGGCACACAGAAAATGGTGAGGAGCTGTTAATAATAATAATAATCATAATAATCATAATAATAATAATATTTAATACTTATATTGGGCTTTTTCTATAAAAATACTCAAAAGTGCATTACAATATTATTAATAAACTAAATTTTAAAAACCAGTAAAATTACCATAATTACAGTATTTACAACAATTCCAGATAGTATACGCCCCTGGCCTTTTCTCAGGCAGATGTCCCTTACTAAGGGGTTTCCATTTTAACTACAGATGCTCTGGAGACAATCCATTGCCCAGCCTACAGTCCAAGTTGTCTGCTGAAGCTATCTGTGTAAGTATAGAATCTGTTTCTTGGCTCGTGTTCCTTTCATCAGTTCAGTCAGTTCTCAGATACAAATGCAGCTGACTAGCAGAACTGGTGTTTATGAACTATACCCACTTCTGTGAGAATGAAACTCCATTTTGATTCGAAGCAGGCAGGAGGGAATTAAAATATTTATATCAGTAGGAATGCAACGAAAAAATTGATTGTGTGAACCAGGTTCAGAATATTAAAATAAGTTGCTTTAGCTTTGGCTTTAGTTTAGCATTCTCTTTGAAGAAAAGAAGTTCTGACTCTGTCACCCTCTTTGGTAGGGTGATAGCCTGCAAGCAAGCTCTTCGGGCAGTCTTGCAGCGGGCAGGAAAAGGAGAGCTTGCAGTTTCATCTCTGTAATTTGAATATCCGCCTTCAATTTCCATGTGGCTGAGCTGTCAGATTTTCACCAATCAGTGCAAAGCGCAAACAAATTTGAAATGTAAACAAACATCTGCATCTGCAATCAGCATTTTGCATCAAAAGATTCGATGCAGATATTCAAATTACAGAGACATAGTTGCAAGATCGCGCGCCAGACTGCCCCAGAGAGCTTGCTCGCAGGCTAGTAGGGTGACTTGTTTTTACGTACACTTTCCCATAGGAAGCGCAAGTTATGGTATGCGTGCTTCCCATTGCAATTGGCTTTTTGTGTTGGTTCTGTTTGTTGTGGTTTGCCAGATTGTCCCCATGGTATTGCTACACAAAACTGAAGCCATTTAGTTGGTGTCCACTACTTAGCAGGAAGTTAGGGATTAAATTGCTAGTACAATATGGGTCACATTATGCAAAACCTGGTAAACTAGACATTGCATATTTCTTTCCTTTTTGTGCCAGCCAATTCCAGCAGTGCCCACCCATCCCCCACTCTGAGTATTAGCTGGGAATTTGCTCTTGATCTAATCCCAGAGGGTCCCCTATACCACTTTGGAAAATGCATTCACGTAAAAATATTGAGACTGTTCACGCGTCACGGATAATTCCCAAAACTCGTTCACGTTCACGATAAAGCAAATATCGGCAATCACGAATCACGAATGAACAAACAAACCTAAATCACGTTTCAGAAGAAAGAAATAGTCCCAATCACGTTTCACGAAAAAAGTATAGGGGACCCTCATCCCAGAGGTGGGGCATTTGAAGTTTTAATACTGGGGTTTGCCTGCCCAGGGATGACTCCGCTTCCTAAGTTCAAAATTCTGTGGTGCAATCACTGCCAACTAAGGATTAGGGACGGACCATTAGAAAAGTGATGGGCCGAGGGGGTGCAGGGGACTTGACCCCCCTAAAAAAAAATCCTGCAGAGGCAATGGCCGTGAAAAAAATTATACAATCTGAAAAAGTCCTCCCCCCCTCCACCCACCACTTTTCTAATGGTCCGTCCCTTAAACAAGTTAGTAGAGGTTTCTAAATGTATGTGTTGTCAATTCAAATACATTGCTGTTATGTCTCATGTATTTATTCGTTCAAAATGAACAACGATCCGGTTTCACATTATGACAGATTGTCAGTCTACAGTGTGAAAACAGTCAAGAAGAATATGCCGACCGATTATTATGATCAAACACGCACAAATTTTGCATTCAAAGTAGGGAGGCTATGTGATTTGAACATAACCTCGAGAAATGTTTGTATATGGAGCACTATAGAAAAATGTGCGAATTTGCTTCTTTATGATTTGTTTGAGCAGCAGCGACTTCCACTCCGAACAGACCCGGGCATGCAAAATTATGATGATTTATCCAATTTTTAAGAGTTGTTTCTCCCAGAGCATTTCACCACCTTTGTTGTCCTCATTCCTGGGAATTTTCCAATTGGTTTAAATGCTCATGCCCGGGGATTGGCCTGGAATGGGACAAGGGCACTGCTGGAATTGACTGGTACAATTATAACAGTTCCACACTTTGTACATTTATTGCTGTTTTTGAGTCCCTGCTTCCCGCCAGCCTATGTTAAAACATTGGGGCCATCCATGAACTAATCTTGCTTTTACCTTGAAGACAGAACTGTAACGTTTTCATTTCCTTTTAGGTTATGAAGGAGATGACCAAAGACCCATTGGTGCATTTGGCCCAAGGATGCGAATAAACAAAAGGGTCACCCTTCAGGGAAATTTCATTTTATTTAGAAAGACTGGAAACCAGCTTTATCTGACCGGGGTTTTGTGGAATAAAATATATTTTCGCTTCTTAGCTCCGGAGAGTTATAACGTGTAGACTTTGAACGGTAAAAGCCGACATTAACGCTTGCTTCTTAATTGAGCTACAATGCAAACGTGGAAACAGTTTCTAAAAGATAGTCCTGCTCTCCCATTCAACGTTTTTTCAACTAAAACCCGCAGAGTAAATGGGAGGATATGATGACCAAGCTATACATTAATAATGAATAAACGGCCACAAACCTTACGAAGGGCAACGTGGCCAACCCTCTGTGTCTGAGCAATTTATTTTACACAGGTAATTGTTAAAGCCTCGTGGGTTGCAGGATTTATTTGTATCATTTATCGTGGTCCATAGAATCCCACACAAGAATTTTTTATCGTAGAAATTAACACTCGTCGCTAATCTCATATTTTCTATAAATTGGGGTTTTCAAGACAGAAAAAGAATACCATCTCGAAAATGACTTGAACAATCGTTAAAAATATAGAGTTGTTATTAAAAGCGAAAATGGTCGAGAGAGGAAACCTGGGCATGTATAAAGACGGGGTGGGAATCGAAATGGTTAACCTAGTATTTACGCAAATCGATGTCTTAAAAAAAACTCAAGTGGAAAAATAAAAATACGAAAAGTGTCAAAGACGGAAAAGAAAACTCGACAGTAAGGAGAGCGCGAGTAAGAGTAACTCTATCAGAAACTTACGTCGGAAATTGTAAAGCACCCCAAGCAAAAGAACTTAAGCCCTGGGGAGGGCTGGGTAACTTTCTACCCCTCTCTCGAACAACTCGAATTACATCCGGGAAACAGCAAAAATGGCAGGGCTTTTGTCACCACAGATAGAGTGGTTTGATATGACGTCCTGATAGCTATGTTGGTTTGCCATGCTAATCCTCTGGGAAGTAAACTCTGTTTTAATACTAAATATTTTGTTTTGTGCCGTCACCGCCGACCGCTTAGCTCAGTTCAGGTAGAGCACCAGACTGCTGTGCGGGAGGTCGCAGGTTCAAACCATGACCGGACAAAAACCCGGGGCCTTTAAATAGCTGAGGAGAAAGTGCTGGCTTTGTGATGACTTCTGCAAATGGTTAGACTTTCTAGCTTTCTCGGATAACGACGTACGATAAACCGGAGTAGGGAACGTAGTCCCCGGTGTGATCGTCTATAACTTATCCTGTTCTGGGGGCACATGTGTATCTTACCATTCAATAAGATTGTAAACTGCGAGGCTGCAACTTGCCCCTAAAAAGCAGTCTAGCAAAGTCCCCCATAAAGTCTTGTAAAGCGCTTTACTGTAAAGTGCTATATAAATCTCTCAATATTAATTATTAAATCAGTATCGTCGCTGACCCTATGAGAGAAAACATTTAATAACAAAAAAGAGGAAGTCACATCCCAAAACCTCTAAGAAAAAAAATTGTTTGTGTTCTTTCAATCCACTTATGCCAATTGAAACCTTGACGGTGAGAAAGCACAACAAGAGTAGCTCAGTCAAACAAGGAAAACTCCTTACTGCAAACATAATAGCAACAGCTCTAACAAAAAGAGCACAGGATTTATGAATATATGTAAATCTTTAAAAAATCAATAAAAACGAGGGTTCAAATTCCTTCCAAATATAAAAACAAATGTCTTTTTGTTCTTGAATACACTACTTGCACAAATCCCATTATACCGTTCACCTTGGGGGGTCATTTGCATTAAAACAATGGGTATCCTGTTTACTAGAGCATGACACAGTCCCAAGAGTATATAACCTCTATTACTATTATGTAAAAGAACCACCAAAACAGATTGCATTACGGTATTGCGCAAGTTCTGAATATATAAAAACCTTAGCTATTCAAACTCATTAATTCGTCAAATCTCTATAAGCTAAATATGTAAATGACCTAGCAACTAATTAAAGTGACTGAATTAATGAGCACCCAGCAGGGGAGTGGGTGGGACTCCGTCCCACCCACTCCACCTCACCCCCTCCGGTTGGTCCTGTAGGAGAGGGGAGTGGGTGGGACTCCGTCCCACCCACTCCACCTCACCCCCTCCGGTTGGTCCTGTAGGAGAGGGGAGTGGGTGGGACTCCGTCCCACCCACTCCACCTCACCCCCTCCGGTTGGTCCTGTAGGAGAGGGGAGTGGGTGGGACTCCGTCCCACCCACTCCACCTCACCCCCTCCGGTTGGTCCTGTAGGAGAGGGGAGTGGGTGGGACTCCGTCCCACCCACTCCACCTCACCCCCTCCGGTTGGTCCTGTAGGAGAGGGGAGTGGGTGGGACTCCGTCCCACCCACTCCACCTCACCCCCTCCGGTTGGTCCTGTAGGAGAGGGGAGTGGGTGGGACTCCGTCCCACCCACTCCACCTCACCCCCTCCGGTTGGTCCTGTAGGAGAGGGGAGTGGGTGGGACTCCGTCCCACCCACTCCACCTCACCCCCTCCGGTTGGTCCTGTAGGAGAGGGGAGTGGGTGGGACTCCGTCCCACCCACTCCACCTCACCCCCTCCGGTTGGTCCTGTAGGAGAGGGGAGTGGGTGGGACTCCGTCCCACCCACTCCACCTCACCCCCTCCGGTTGGTCCTGTAGGAGAGGGGAGTGGGTGGGACTCCGTCCCACCCACTCCACCTCACCCCCTCCGGTTGGTCCTGTAGGAGAGGGGAGTGGGTGGGACTCCGTCCCACCCACTCCACCTCACCCCCTCCGGTTGGTCCTGTAGGAGAGGGGAGTGGGTGGGACTCCGTCCCACCCACTCCACCTCACCCCCTCCGGTTGGTCCTGTAGGAGAGGGGAGTGGGTGGGACTCCGTCCCACCCACTCCACCTCACCCCCTCCGGTTGGTCCTGTAGGAGAGGGGAGTGGGTGGGACTCCGTCCCACCCACTCCACCTCACCCCCTCCGGTTGGTCCTGTAGGAGAGGGGAGTGGGTGGGACTCCGTCCCACCCACTCCACCTCACCCCCTCCGGTTGGTCCTGTAGGAGAGGGGAGTGGGTGGGACTCCGTCCCACCCACTCCACCTCACCCCCTCCGGTTGGTCCTGTAGGAGAGGGGAGTGGGTGGGACTCCGTCCCACCCACTCCACCTCACCCCCTCCGGTTGGTCCTGTAGGAGAGGGGAGTGGGTGGGACTCCGTCCCACCCACTCCACCTCACCCCCTCCGGTTGGTCCTGTAGGAGAGGGGAGTGGGTGGGACTCCGTCCCACCCACTCCACCTCACCCCCTCCGGTTGGTCCTGTAGGAGAGGGGAGTGGGTGGGACTCCGTCCCACCCACTCCACCTCACCCCCTCCGGTTGGTCCTGTAGGAGAGGGGAGTGGGTGGGACTCCGTCCCACCCACTCCACCTCACCCCCTCCGGTTGGTCCTGTAGGAGAGGGGAGTGGGTGGGACTCCGTCCCACCCACTCCACCTCACCCCCTCCGGTTGGTCCTGTAGGAGAGGGCAGTGGGTGGGACTCCGTCCCACCCACTCCACCTCACCCCCTCCGGTTGGTCCTGTAGGAGAGGGCAGTGGGTGGGACTCCGTCCCACCCACTCCACCTCACCCCCTCCGGTTGGTCCTGTAGGAGAGGGCAGTGGGTGGGACTCCGTCCCACCCACTCCACCTCACCCCCTCCGGTTGGTCCTGTAGGAGAGGGCAGTGGGTGGGACTCCGTCCCACCCACTCCACCTCACCCCCTCCGGTTGGTCCTGTAGGAGAGGGCAGTGGGTGGGACTCCGTCCCACCCACTCCACCTCACCCCCTCCGGTTGGTCCTGTAGGAGAGGGCAGTGGGTGGGACTCCGTCCCACCCACTCCACCTCACCCCCTCCGGTTGGTCCTGTAGGAGAGGGCAGTGGGTGGGACTCCGTCCCACCCACTCCACCTCACCCCCTCCGGTTGGTCCTGTAGGAGAGGGCAGTGGGTGGGACTCCGTCCCACCCACTCCACCTCACCCCCTCCGGTTGGTCCTGTAGGAGAGGGCAGTGGGTGGGACTCCGTCCCACCCACTCCACCTCACCCCCTCCGGTTGGTCCTGTAGGAGAGGGCAGTGGGTGGGACTCCGTCCCACCCACTCCACCTCACCCCCTCCGGTTGGTCCTGTAGGAGAGGGCAGTGGGTGGGACTCCGTCCCACCCACTCCACCTCACCCCCTCCGGTTGGTCCTGTAGGAGAGGGCAGTGGGTGGGACTCCGTCCCACCCACTCCACCTCACCCCCTCCGGTTGGTCCTGTAGGAGAGGGCAGTGGGTGGGACTCCGTCCCACCCACTCCACCTCACCCCCTCCGGTTGGTCCTGTAGGAGAGGGCAGTGGGTGGGACTCCGTCCCACCCACTCCACCTCACCCCCTCCGGTTGGTCCTGTAGGAGAGGGCAGTGGGTGGGACTCCGTCCCACCCACTCCACCTCACCCCCTCCGGTTGGTCCTGTAGGAGAGGGCAGTGGGTGGGACTCCGTCCCACCCACTCCACCTCACCCCCTCCGGTTGGTCCTGTAGGAGAGGGCAGTGGGTGGGACTCCGTCCCACCCACTCCACCTCACCCCCTCCGGTTGGTCCTGTAGGAGAGGGCAGTGGGTGGGACTCCGTCCCACCCACTCCACCTCACCCCCTCCGGTTGGTCCTGTAGGAGAGGGCAGTGGGTGGGACTCCGTCCCACCCACTCCACCTCACCCCCTCCGGTTGGTCCTGTAGGAGAGGGCAGTGGGTGGGACTCCGTCCCACCCACTCCACCTCACCCCCTCCGGTTGGTCCTGTAGGAGAGGGCAGTGGGTGGGACTCCGTCCCACCCACTCCACCTCACCCCCTCCGGTTGGTCCTGTAGGAGAGGGCAGTGGGTGGGACTCCGTCCCACCCACTCCACCTCACCCCCTCCGGTTGGTCCTGTAGGAGAGGGCAGTGGGTGGGACTCCGTCCCACCCACTCCACCTCACCCCCTCCGGTTGGTCCTGTAGGAGAGGGCAGTGGGTGGGACTCCGTCCCACCCACTCCACCTCACCCCCTCCGGTTGGTCCTGTAGGAGAGGGCAGTGGGTGGGACTCCGTCCCACCCACTCCACCTCACCCCCTCCGGTTGGTCCTGTAGGAGAGGGCAGTGGGTGGGACTCCGTCCCACCCACTCCACCTCACCCCCTCCGGTTGGTCCTGTAGGAGAGGGCAGTGGGTGGGACTCCGTCCCACCCACTCCACCTCACCCCCTCCGGTTGGTCCTGTAGGAGAGGGCAGTGGGTGGGACTCCGTCCCACCCACTCCACCTCACCCCCTCCGGTTGGTCCTGTAGGAGAGGGCAGTGGGTGGGACTCCGTCCCACCCACTCCACCTCACCCCCTCCGGTTGGTCCTGTAGGAGAGGGCAGTGGGTGGGACTCCGTCCCACCCACTCCACCTCACCCCCTCCGGTTGGTCCTGTAGGAGAGGGCAGTGGGTGGGACTCCGTCCCACCCACTCCACCTCACCCCCTCCGGTTGGTCCTGTAGGAGAGGGCAGTGGGTGGGACTCCGTCCCACCCACTCCACCTCACCCCCTCCGGTTGGTCCTGTAGGAGAGGGCAGTGGGTGGGACTCCGTCCCACCCACTCCACCTCACCCCCTCCGGTTGGTCCTGTAGGAGAGGGCAGTGGGTGGGACTCCGTCCCACCCACTCCACCTCACCCCCTCCGGTTGGTCCTGTAGGAGAGGGCAGTGGGTGGGACTCCGTCCCACCCACTCCACCTCACCCCCTCCGGTTGGTCCTGTAGGAGAGGGCAGTGGGTGGGACTCCGTCCCACCCACTCCACCTCACCCCCTCCGGTTGGTCCTGTAGGAGAGGGCAGTGGGTGGGACTCCGTCCCACCCACTCCACCTCACCCCCTCCGGTTGGTCCTGTAGGAGAGGGCAGTGGGTGGGACTCCGTCCCACCCACTCCACCTCACCCCCTCCGGTTGGTCCTGTAGGAGAGGGCAGTGGGTGGGACTCCGTCCCACCCACTCCACCTCACCCCCTCCGGTTGGTCCTGTAGGAGAGGGCAGTGGGTGGGACTCCGTCCCACCCACTCCACCTCACCCCCTCCGGTTGGTCCTGTAGGAGAGGGCAGTGGGTGGGACTCCGTCCCACCCACTCCACCTCACCCCCTCCGGTTGGTCCTGTAGGAGAGGGCAGTGGGTGGGACTCCGTCCCACCCACTCCACCTCACCCCCTCCGGTTGGTCCTGTAGGAGAGGGCAGTGGGTGGGACGGAGTGGGACTCCGTCGGTAGGAGAGGGGAGTGGTTGGTAGTCTTTTGTTACCAGAGGGGTTGGAGAGGTTTTGGGGTTGGAGTGGGTTGAGACTTATACAGAACCAACTGGAGGGGTGAGGTTGAGGAGTTTCGGTGGAGGGGAGGAGGTGGAATTCCCTGTTGGAGGGGGTTGTGTTTGAGAGGTCAGGTCATGGGACTAAGTTGTATTTTTGAATAGAAAGTCATGTAGACAGAAGACTGGTTGGCCGCATGTTTGGATGCGGTTGTTTTATTTGTTGTGGTATTTTTTCCTGGTTTTTATTTTAATGTCTTTCGTTTTAATTATAGTAGTTGTATTATCATATGTTGTTTTTGTGTTGACATTTTGTACTTGCAAATATGCGGTGAGTGTGTTTAAAAGTCTATTTTTTAAAATGATTTTAAATTAAGCTGCACTATATATATATTGGCTTTTTGAGCAGTTAATATTTTTATATTTTCTGTGTTACAATACGGTGATAATGTAAAATGTTTGAATCTGTTTCTTGGTATGAACAGCAACTATACCTTGTAATTGAATTTGGCCGAAACAAAGGAAGCATCGCAGTTTTAGCTATCTTTTTTCGCAGTGATATTAGTTTTTTGTAGGCTATCGAGCGTGTTTTACAACACATTAATCGCTTGTCTTTCAGAAAACGTAAGTTTGTGTTTATTACCTCAATTTTGTGAACTTATTTTTTTACAATGTGATGAAATTGTACCTAACTAATCTTTTCTAGTTCTTAGTATTAAAATCAAACCTTGACTGAACAGAATTTGGTCATACAATAGTCATTTTTCGGCATCGTTTTATATTATATCAGTCATGTTAAAGGCTATCGAGTGTTTCACAATCCCAAGACTCTTGTTCTAAAATGTCTTTCTTGAAAACAATTTAGCTTAGCTTTTATTTAGTAAAACGGAAGAAAATTAAGACAAAAATTGCTGTCTTAACTTAGTTCATTTGTATCTATCTTTTCCTGTCGAGACGAATTTTTTCGTTCGTCTTATGAATAATTTATTCAGTCCGCTAGTATTTGTGCAGCTTGAGAAGTGTAACGCCCTGCGCATTATAAAAATTGGCGACAAAAGTTATCTAAAATGTGCTTTCCCGACGAACACTAACGATGTTATGTGAAAGCTACTACGGATTCAAATTGAAAATGTCCACTTACCGTAATTTGATCTTCAAGAAACTCCATCATAAACATCGCTCGGCAGCACTACAAATTAAAAGTTATCTGTTGCAGTACTATTCATTCCTAGTCTCTCTCTGCGGTCTCTTTCCCCCCTCCTCTATCCAGAGAAGCAAAGCGAAGAATAAGGTAACGGTAACCTTCATTGAATTGTTCTCTTCAGGCTGAAGACAAAACTGATTATCGCAAAAATTACTCGGTGTAGCAGAAGTTGAAAGTAAATCGCCTGAAACTCTATTTTGTATGTATTATTGCTGTCTTCAATGCATTTTACACAACTATGACTTACAAGGACGGTACGAAATAAATCTTTGCAATTTTAACACAGCGAAAGAAGAAACTAATCGCAAAATAAAGACTTTTGCCAAAAAATTTCTTTTTTGTTTTAACCGAGTCTAGATTGCAAAAGCAGAACTCGATAGTAACGCACAACTGAGGAAAACCAAAGAAATGACACTATATTAATTGGTAAACTATTTGCACCGAAAAAAACTTTTGATGCGAAATTCTAAGTTCGGTTGCTATCCGTGAAACGAAATAGCTTTCAGCATAAGTGACAATAAATCCTAATTTCAAATTTCAAATTAAAAGAAAATAAAACGCGCCTTCTACAAACGATGCAGTAGAGTGCCTCTATTTCAATTTCGATTCTTTTCGGATTTTGGCATTTTTCGACTTGGAGGTATGGATTTGGAAGCAAAGTAATTACACTTACAGTTTTACCCTAGGAACATTCCAAGTTGTTTTTTAATTTAGCTGAGTCTAGCGGATTGTGAAAACAGAACTCGATAGGAAGGCAAGCCAACCAGATTAAATGTGAAAATAAAATGGATTCGAAGAATTGTTCTCAATTTCATTTTAAAATTTTAAGTTTCGTTGCTGTTCATGCAAAAGAAATAGATTCAAAATTCTTCTACTTAAGATAATATAGAGTGCCTCTATACCAATTTCTTGTCTGATTTCCGCCATTTTTCGGCTTTGGGTATGAATTTGGTGGCACAAATAAATATACTGTACTTCCAGCGTACTTGGCCATATATCAAGTGTTTCTTAATTCATCAGGGCGGCTGCAGACTCTTAATGGTAAGAGCTCTTCAATCAAAGTAGAAATCGGGCTTAAATGCTTGTAGCCAGCCATGTCTAAATTGTATGCACTTTCTTCAACATCTTGGCTTTGCGTAAAATGCATTGTCTTTTGTCAGCCAGGAAACAGCTTGAGGAAACAACACAGCAACTCCATTGTAGCTCGACAAGGTGGCACTGGCGTCCTCGGCTTGATCACTCTTTCCCAGTCAACCTGAAAACAGAACGTGAGCCTTAAGTTTCAGTTAAGAACAGTTTATGCTATTCCTGTTATATAGATTATAAGCTGTAGAAGGTCAATCAATCGGTCAAATCAATCTCAAATAAACAAATTGAAGGGAGTCTTTTCTAACACCTGTAATACGTCCAATTGTGCTTAAAGAAATAAGAATTTTGTAATTATGAGGTCCTGTCTTATTGGGAAAACAAAAGAGTTCTTCAATTAATAACAAATCAAACTGTAGATGGTCGTTTCATTTTCCTTTCTCCAGAATCTCAATAGTTGATTCTAGTTTAGTTAGAACTGATAATTTTCTTTTGAATTCTCTTCGATTTATTACAATATGCAGAAACGCATTTTTTAAAGCGAGTAACAACGGAAGCTCGTTTCCTTAGAACTGAACACAATTCCATGTGACCACGCTATCGATTTTCTCCCGTTTACTGTTTGTATATCAAAGCGAGCACCAATTTGCTTTGGCCGGTAAAGTGAGAATTTTTAGACAGGTTTTTTGTAGATACTTATATTATTCTTTCAGAGAAAGTACTAATTGCGATTTTGTAACAATTAAAAGTGATGTGCACGCTTTATCAAAACAGTGTTTGATAAACAGAACAACAACAACAACAACGTGACAACACAACGCAAACATCCCCACAAGAATACATGGGCAGGCGCTCAAGTTCCAGCCACAGCCTTGAAACGGTAATTAAAGGTAAGCGTAAGTGTCAAAGTTAGTTTTGCCTGTTAATTTAAGTGCAAATTATCATTCTTGTTATATCAATGGAAATGTTTGGTCATTTTTCATTTTTTTTTTTAGTAAAACATTGCTAAACAGCCAAGAGATGTTGCCGACTATATTTGTTTAGAGACAATGTACTAACGTCATGTGAAGAGGTAAAATTTCGTTTTCGCAAAGTTCGGTCCCTAAACGTGGACTTTTTAAATCTCTTCGAAAGTTTCAGAAAACCAGCTCAAACAAAAGCGACACTATCGAATTTAAGCAATACAAAAATTAAGTTATCAGTGCCGGAAATTGAAAGAACGCATTTTGTAGTTCTGCAGTTTACTCTTGGTTGGTTTGTCAACAAATTACCAAGCTTAAGCGGCTTAAATTAAAGTTTCAAATGGCTGCCGGAACGTCAGAGTGCAAGATTAACTCAGAATTGAAACGTTTTGCGAAAACAACTAAACGACTTCATTTTGTTTTGATACGTCTCGAGGTATTTTGGTCTAGGACGAATTTTTTCAAATTCTGTATTATAAAGCAGCATGATTTATTCCATGAATATTTGTGAGGGTACCAGTATATGTAAATTTTTTACAAACATTTTAAAACTTTCTTGCATCGGACCGGCTACGTTACTGACCAAATTTCAAAGTGTTGTTCTTGCAAAGAAAAGCAACGCTTTTGCAAGAAGTGTGATAATATTAAAGAAATCGTACCTTGCCAAAGTTAGATGTTTTACCAAACGTTATCCTTGCTTGCTTTATCTGCCACTTGGTGCATCATCTCGGTTCTGTGACTAAAACAAATAAACCAGCATTAGCATGGGTGGGGTGCATCAGGGTGGAAAAACTAATGAAGTCCAAACTGAAATTCTGTTTAGATTATTTAAGGTCAAAGTAAATGATCAAAATGAGACTCTTCTCGTTCTGTTTGCTTTTATGAAAAAATTTAAGTAAGTTTCTCGAATTTTCGTATAATCATTTCCATGCCAAGCAGCACATAAGGCCTCCTAAGAAGTTTCCAAGGATGTTTCTGTGACCCAGCAAAGACTCTTAGGGACAGGTGGTCAGCCCATCACCCGGCCTCCACCCAACCGTGATGTGTGGGAGTGCAACCACAGCACCGGGTACTACGTCCCCTTCTCTTCGATCAGGTTGTGGGTTCTTCTATGTCCTCCACCAGTTTTACGTATGGAGGTGAGGGCGACAAGGCCAGCTGCTTAAACGTCACTGCCCAATAACGCGATCATCTAAACTGAGGCAGATGTTGAGCACAGCTAGCATGCCCTTACCCAAGACCGTGGTTAGTGGTCCGGACAAGAGTTAGACCCGTGACCTTATAAATTGGTGTCAAGAAAAAACGCGTGAATTGAATCTAGATTGATAATGGGACACCTAACACGTGATAAATAAATCCTATAATTCTATGGTGCCATGTTAAAATAAACCTTTGAAAGTGATGAAAGGAACAATCAATAGAAAGAATTCGTGTACATTCAAAGAATCTTCAGTCGTCTTAAATAAATGTACTTGTTCCTTTGGTTTGAGAATCGCTATTTCCAGGTGTGTTTTTCATTTCGGCCTGCAACTTAGCAGTTAAGTGTCGTCCATTCAGTTTCCGTCGCAATCGAATTAGGCGTTGCATTTTCTTGACGATGAATTGGTCCTTTTACCGAAATTTCCATTATACAGTTATGAAAATGTTCTAACGTTAAGAGAGGAATATAGGAATATTCCAGGTAAACATCAACCTAAATTCCACAATTACCAATGCATGATGAACAATTTATTGAGAAATTTCTCAGTTCTGGGAATAAAATTAACTTTAGCGCACCCGGCAAACCAATTCATACAAATACCAAATCCGAAAGCTTGCCATCATAGTAATTTACTGTTCTCTACCGATAAACGTTTTATAAAAAAGAGATGTTTTTCGAAAGGTTTTCGTTAATCTTGTCCCGATAATACAATAAGCTGACAAGAGAGCAAGGTATTACTTTAATCTTGAAAGTTAGACCTTAGTTTTTCCCTAGCTAGTAGCTAGTAACCATTTCCGAAAACTTTTCTTTGTATATTTTGAGAGGACTTGTTGCGAAAGTGAAACTCTACAGCAGCTTACTAAACAAAGAAATGTGAACTAAGCGGATATGCGCTTTGTCGACTTCCAGAAAACGAGACAACTCCGGCCGCAAAAAAGTTAGAGTAGTTAGACTACAAGTGATTCATTGGAATGGAAAATCGGAACTTGATTTTCATGTTACGAAGAATAACGGAAAATAGTGATAGAGCGAGAGGTGAAGTGTCCGATCCGGGAAATAGAACGATATACCTTTTGGTCAAGAGTTTACGATTGTTATCGACTGCCATCGCCGAATTCCATCGGAAAAGTTCGGTCATTTGTACACTGGCAAGATTTGTCCGTAGACAGTGATCCCGTTTCTCCGTAAAAGCAGCGTTTTGCAATTAATTCATCTACTGCAAAACATACGGAGGTTACACCATTGCTTATAAGCCATATATGGATCAGCAATATTCTTATTGTTATCTACTTTGTTCTTAGATAACAATTCAAATATTTTTATTCAAGGTTTGTTATCTGTTTTCTACTTTTGGTAACGATAATGATTCAGTTCAACTTCAATTTGTTTTGGATCATCCAATCGATTTTCTATTTCTATGAAAAAAAATCAAAACGATTCTAACGTTAAGAATAATTCTTTTTAAGCGCCCTCCCTCCTTCCCCCCACAGGTTGCTTTGGCGGTTTAATTTGTTGTCGGAAACGATGTTTATGTAGTGACCACCCCAGAGCCCAGTTACAAATTCAGGAGAAAATTTCAAACGTATGAGAAATGTTCGAGGCACCTTCCCTCCTTACCCTCAGTGGCAAATCGCCCTCGATCCTTTTTACTGGTATATTCAGTTTCATATCGATTTTACAGATCAACTACGTTAATATGAGGTGTTAAAAATCAATTCAGTGACATTCAAAACGTTGGGGACAAATTATCTTAGCGACCTAACAGCCTTCCCCTGACTGGAAAATCTCCTTAAAGTTATATCAGGCCAAAGAAGAATGCGAGGCAGTTACAAAAGAGCTATTTTTTGATGATGTTATTGTAATAATAATAATTATTATTATTACTATCACTATTATTGTTATTATTTGTTCTTCCCCTTCAAGAGCAGGGTTTTAACGTCAGTAAGAGATAGTTTCGCGATGCTGTTAAGCTACGTTATGATTGGCCGATCGATGACATTCCATGCATCAGTATGTGCGTGTGGAGAAAACTTCACAGTAGATCACGCAATGATTTGCAAACGAGGAGGTTTCGTAATCCAACGTCATAATGAGTTGAGAGACCTCGAGGCCGATCTCTTGAGTATGGTGTGTGGTGACGTCGAGGTCGAGCCAGTTCTCCAAGACATCACTGAAAAACAGTTCAGTGGAGGGTCCAATAGAGCACAAGACGCAAGATTGGACATTCGGGCGCGTGGCCTCTGGGATCCCCAGAGCTCGGCATCCTTTGATGCGAGGATTTGCCACCCTAATGCGGAGTTTTACAGGGACCAGGAGCCGCAGCAGATCTATTTACATCCATGAAAACAACAAGAAGCGGTTGTATTCGAGGAGAGTGTTGGATGTTGAGCATGACTCGTTCACGCCGCTTGTATTTAAACTACTGGAGGGATGGGGAAGGAATGTATAAAGTGTCATAGTCGACTGGCTGAGCTGATAGCCGCCAAGAAAGGAGAACAATTCTCGCAAACAATTTCCTGGATTCGAGCAAGGACATGCTTTGCACTCCCTCGGTCGGCCCTGGTTTGCCTCCGAGTATCGCGGGTGAAGCGCCGTACTGCGTTTGACTACAACAATTGTGATATTGAAATCGCAGCTGCCGAAGGAGCCATTGACGTTGTTTAGTGTTTGTTTTCTTTCCTTTTTTTTTAGCAGCCTTGTATAGGGTTTTAGTTTTGCTATTCGCCTTTCCCTTTTCTAGTTTTGTGTCTCGAGAATAAAATCTAAATAATCGAATTCCAAGAAACAAAGGGACTTGTAATTTTGCATATATCAGTAACAACGTTTTTTTAAAAAAGTATAATGCATGAACACTTTTTAACATGAAGTGCAGAATTTGAAAGCGTTTATTGAATTTTTATCCGAAACTTTTCTGTATTTGTTTTCGAAGAATTTTAAATAAAGTTTGCTACTATTTGTAAGCATAATTTAACCGCCGCCCGGTTGGCTTAGTTGGTAGAGCACCAGACTGCTGGGCGAGAGAGGGTGGATCCAAACTCCAGGCTGGATCACAAACCAGGCTTAGGTAGGATCATGCTGGCTGTTTGCTTAACATCTGCTCTTCAGTTCGGATGATCACGCCACCAGGCAGGTAAGCCGTTAGCGTTGTCTCCTTTACCCCTACACGTGAAACTGGAAGGAGACGTGAAAGAGCCCACACACCGAACGAAACTGGAGTAGGGCACGTAGTCCCATGTTGTGGTCTGTCCCGACGTACATCAGGGCTGGGATAGAGGCGATGAGCTGGACGGCATCCGTCCCCAAGGGCCTCTTTTGGGTCACAGAAACTAGTCCAAGGCGAAATTCAAAACATTTTGTATATTTGCAAATTTGGCGGAAAAAAGAAAAAACCAAACAGCTTGAAGCACTGCGGGGAGATGCTTGTCTCCACCCTCCAACCGATATAAATTTCAGAAAAACTTCTTAATTCAAATAAACGGAAATTAAACAGCTATCTGCTGAATATCACTCATTGAATTGGTTACCAAAGGTTCACCCTTTTTTTTCAATTAAATTTGAAACCAAAACTTATGTTCTTGTAACCACGCAAGATTTTCGTGAACGCGCAAATTTAGTTTTCTTTCCTGTGACTCAAAATTATATGCCTCCATTTTGTGGTAATTCTAATTACATTACTCCTAACTGAATTGAATAACACGTGTTGGACTTATCTGAATAAGTTGCGCTTGAGTGGCAGAGTGATGGAATATTCTTGGCTTGCGTTCCCCAATCGTAGGTTTATCATAACCGTTCATATTTTGACCTAAAAGATGAAAACCAATTGATTAGACAATAAGACTGCAGTGCCCAACGTAAACTCAGACCAGACCATATAAATGGGCCCTAGGGCATCTTAACCACTCCTGATTCAATGGAATTTCTAATGATAGTAGTAAATTTGACGCCGTGTGTTTGTAGCAGGATAACAGCACAACGTTGCGGGAATGAATAAGGTGCATGTTTCATGCCAGGGAGAGACAGAGGAACATACAAATAAAAACAATTCTGGTCAAGTCTTACCTTAATTCTGGAACCTAAGGTTTGTAACAAATGTGTCTTCAGGTTCCACTCATCGTGTAAGTTCTTTCACGGTCATCTAACGAGAAAGAGAGAAAGAAATTTACTGACATATACTGTGATGCGGATGCGAAATGTTCGCCAGTTTTGCGAAAGAAAATCTTACGTCGTTGACATTATTTGATTTAGATCTCGGAGCTGAACGAAACCAGGTGGAGATCACCTGCATCCTAACAAGATTTAGTGACGATTCAGCCGTAGAAATAAGTGTCATGTTCATAAACGAAACTAAAGTCAGTTCCTAACAAGTTCACTCGATGTTGCTTGCAATACCTCGACAACGACATATTTTGGAAACGAAATACTCATAGTAAGACCAAATACAACTAATTTCTAGGAGAACTAACCTGCAGACGCCTCTGATCTTTGACGCAGTGCACATCAAGAAGACCTCAAAATGAACTTCAACACCACATGGCGGACACCGCCAGAAGTAATGGGTGCGCCTTTTGACTCACCTGTTTTTATACCGTATTAAAAATTCATAACGTAAAAGTGTAAAATATTTGGATCGACCATGCAGGAAACACTGAGCGATTACTTAACACGTTACCGCAACTCCCTTGTTGGAATTTGTCTCATGTTGCTTCTGGTATCTTTTGTCAGTTGGGAATTCATATTTTGCATGGCAGTGACAAGACCAACACAGGCTACTGAATTACATCCTTTCCGAGAGTGAAAAGTCGTTTCTTTATGAATAAATCAATATAAATAGCGAATGCGTCTTCAGCTTAAAATTAATAATTGACTCTTTCGTTTACGTCGCGTTTTTGCTCCAACTACGGGACAGGCGCTTAATCAGTGAAGAATGGAATTAAGGGAGAAATTTAAAGTTTGGCATGGATTCCAGCAAGTTCAGGCACCTTGAATCTGACTTGAGGTGTGTATGGTGATCCACACAAAGAAAGAAATGAAAATTAGTTTTAACTTAAGCGCCGGTTCCTTCGATCGTCTTTAGAAGGTCATTGCCTGGTTTTATGAAATCTCTCCTTTCCTCATTTTCTTACTCAGGTACCATGACGCTGTCTTTCTTCTTCTTCTCTCAGTTTATGTGGGTAAATAGTCTTCAAGTCTGTCAAACAATTTATCTTGAAAAAAGGACGAAGGAAGCAAAGAACTGAAGAAGGGAAAAAAAGAAAGGAAAAAATCTGACACATAGATAAGGCACGATTCAACAATGCCTTGGCCTTCGGTGTTTTAGAATGCTTTGATACCTCTCACGGTCTTACGATACGATTTGTTGTTTTAATTTATTGAAAACCGAATATAAACTACTATTTTTGACTATTTTTGTGACTATTTTTATGTGCTATTTCATCAGATTTGAACGAAGTACCACCAGATCCTAATGTGGAATGCATGTGCGAAAGTTTTACGATCATTTGAGTTATTGACTGAACGTGATACTAGTGCAATCATAAAGAAATCCACCAAAAAATCATGCAAGTTAGACCCAATGCCAACCCAACTGGTTATCGACTGTCTTGACCAGTTGCTACCTGTTATAACTACCATCGTTAATTGCTCACTATCCGGCACAAGGTGTTTTCCCTGAAGCGTGGAAGGACGCGCTCGTCAAGCCTCTTCTCAAGAAACCTGGTCTTGGTACTGCTTATAAGAATTTGAGGCCCGTAAGCAATCTGCAGTTTCTATCAAAAGTAACAGAGAAAGCAGTTTTTGACCAATTACATTGTCATCTGGCTGAGAATGATTTGTATCCCCTACTACAATCCGCATACAGAAAGCAACACAGCACGGAAACGGCAATTCTAAAAGTTGTAAATGACATCAAACGAAGGAAAAACGGAATTCTTAGTAATTGGGACTCGACAACAACTAGACAAAGTATCCCTTGATGAAATGACAATTGGACATACTAAAGTTAAAACAACTACTTGGGAGTATGGCTTGATCGTAACATGCAATTTCACCAATATAACGAAAATGTGCGCTATGGGACATTTCTATCTATACAACATAAGGAGAATAAGGAAGCATCTCACATATGAGTCAATTCGTGTACTAACACAGGCAACGATAATAGCCCGATTGGATTACTGCAACAGTCTTCTTTATGGATGCTCTGATGGTCAAATTAAAATACTTCAGCGTTTGCAAAATATGGCTGCTAGACTTATATGTAACTCTACACGTTTTTGTTCGTATCACGCCGTCGCTTTTCAAGTTGCACTGGCTACCAGTCAAACACAGAATTAAATACAAAATTTTATTGGTGACTTCAGTACAAGGCAATGCATGGGCTATCACCTGTTTACATACAAAGTCTAGTTCAAGTCAAAAAGAAATCACGATACAATCTCCGATCTAATGATGAACTTTTATTGGCTCCACCAACTTTTAAATCAAACAAGACAACAGGAGATAGAGCTTTTCAAGTGGCTGCACCCTCTGAATGGAACAAACTTCCAAAATCACTCAGATTAGAGAACGATTTAAAATCTTTTAAAACAAAACTTAAGACATTTTTATTTAAAAAGGCTTATTATTAATTTAACTCATTAACTTCTTACCACTGTAAATATTATCATAATCATGATTAGTTATAATTTAAATATTGTAAATAATCTTATTGTTAATTTTGAGCGCCTGAGAACATCTATTTAAGGATCATACGCTATATAAGTACTTTATTATTATTATTATTATCTTTGTTTAACATCATGTTCTGGCTGTTGTCATTGCCGTGATTACTTCCATTAGGCGAGTCACAACAAATGACCAAGGGCTAACGGAATTATCTCTTCTTCACATTTCCAGTACCTTCCTCAATATCCTTGCAGTTCCCAACAACGCAGTCTTTTGCACCACTCCAACACTGAATGTTATCCCTAGCTTTTCAATCCACCTATCAAATCCTTTGGTGACACTTCCAAGGGCCCCTATTACTACAGGTACAACCTCCACCTTTTTAAGTTTCCACAATCTTCCAATCTCCCTCTTCAAATCCTGATACTTTTCTACTTTTTCTCTTTCTTTTTCCTCCACTCTTACATCAGCTGGTACAGCAATATCGATGATTAGCCCCTTTCGCTCTTTCTTGTCAATTACAATTATGTCTGGTCTTCTCGCCTCTATCACGTTGTCACACTGAACATTGATATCCCACAAAACCTTAACTTCTTCATTTTCTACTACTCCTTCTGTGACATGTTCATACCACTTTTCCGTATGCTCTAACCCATTCTTCTTACAAAAATCCCAATGGACTTTCTTTGCTACATTGTCGTATCGTCTCTTATATTCCTTCTGAGCCAATTTCTCACATCCACATACTAGGTGTTGCACGCTTTCACCTTTTTTCCCACATAATCTACACAGGGGGCTTTCACTGGTCTTATCGATATGATGCTTTACATAATTTGTCCTGATGGCCTGTTCCTGTGCTGCACATAACAACGCTTCTGTCCCAATTTTCAAATCACATTTGGATAACCATTACCACGTTTTATCCTTATCAACATTCTCTGGCATTTCCCTGATAAACTGTCCATGCATTTTCTTTTCAGTCCAGTTTTGTTTAAGTTCCTGTGCTCTCTGATTTTTAAATTCACCACTTGTTAAAACATCTTCCGTATTGATTGTCTCAGCTGCAGAAACTCCCCTAATGAGATCTTCCTCAGAATTGGCAACATAAAAATCCAAACTATTTTCTTTTTCTCTAACGCAATGTTAGCACACTCATCAGGCCTCTACCTCCCCCTTTCCTGTAAATGTACAATCTGTCCACATCGCTCTTTGGATGTAATGCTCCGTACATTGTCATTGTTTTCCTTGATTTCCTATCCACGTTTTTCAATTCACTCTCTTTCCACTCTAGTATTCCTGCTCCGTATCTGAATACAGCCACTGCCCATGTATTTATTGCTGGTTATTTTGTTTCTCCCATTTAGTTTTGATTTTAGAATCAATCGAAGCCGTCGCTTATATTCCTTTACTGTTTTTTCTTTCATTTCATTCTCTTTGATCTTATCTAATTCAACTATACCCAAATATGTGTATCCTTCCTTTTCAACTTCCTTCATTACTTCATCATTTGGAAGCTTTATTCCATCACATCTAACAGCTTTCCCTCCCTTCAAAGTAAGGATTCCACATTTTTTCATTCCAAATTCCATCCCAATATCAGTACTAAAGATGTGAACAGTTCTCACAAGTGTATCAATTTGTTCTTCACTCTTGGCAAACAGTTTCAAATCATCCATATACAACAAATAATTTGGTTTGTATTCTTCCTTTCCCCATTCATAGTATGCATTTACCCTCCGAAGTATCAACGACAGTGGTACCATACACAACACAAACAATAGTGGCGACAAACTGTCTCCCTGAAAGATCCCTCTTTTCACATCCACCTCCCCAAGATCTTTACCATTAGACGTCAACAATAACTTCCATTGCTCCATACTATTTTCCAATAAATTTCTCACGTTCTCTGCAATTCCAAACACCTGCAGACATTCCTTGATCCAACTATGTGGAACATAGTCATATGCTTCCTTGTAATCGATCCAGGCCATAGATAGATTGGTGTGTCTTTTCTTACAATCTCTCAATACAGTCTTATCGATAAGCAATTGATCTTTTGTTCCACGACTTCCCCGTTTACATCCTTTTTGTTCTCCTGGCAAGAGTTTCTCTCGTTCAAGATAATTGTACATCTCTTCAGCTATCATTCCCGTTATTATTATTATTATTATTATTATTATTATTATTATTATTATTTTTATTATTATTGGGGTCTTCTTTGAGAGCAATCTGGCTTCCGCGAAGGTTCATGTCTTTGGTAGGGTCTGAAAAAAACTGAATTCTGTCCTAAACGGGAGAGGGAAATTAGAGATTTGTGCCTTAAACAGGTGCGAGTAACAAGAACACCACACCAATTAATACCTTTGGTAAGCTGAAAGCCACTCATTGGGCACTATGGCCACATGGTAGCGGGCATTACCTCTTAAATCTACCAAATAAAGTTTGAGCCAGAGCATTAACAATGAAAATGTGAAGCTTGTGGGATGTTGCTTCGAGTGAGCTATGCCATGCTGATGAGGCCTAAAAAGGCCGAAGCAGCTGTCCACGGCCGCTAATGCTCGGGCTCAAACTTTACTTGGTAGCGGTGGCCATAGTGCCCAATGACTGGAATGGCTTTCAGCTTACCTAAACTCATTAATTTGTTGTTAAGCAAGAGAGAGAGAGAGAGAGAGAGAGACAATGCCATCATTGTACCTGAAATGATTCGAGTCTCGGAGGATCTTTAAGTACTTGTTAACGGATTTTCTCCAACAGGCAACAGTTAAATCGTTTTCAATACAGAAAGTACCCTCAAAACCCCACTCTACTGGGGTTTTACTAATAGCGGGCCTGCAGCCCAGCGACCACGGCCCTCGGCACACGGCTCACGGCATGGTCCGCACGCTGCAGCCCGCGACCCGGGGTTGGGGATGCTCTCGAAAATTGGGTTTTAGCAACGGAGTTGATCATTTAAATTGACCAACGTACCGGGATTCTAAAAGCTGACGTTCCAAGCGTTAGCCCTTCGTCAGAGCGAATCAGAGGGAATTGTTTAAATGAAAAGCCTTGAATGCGCGAGAAATAGTTTCAGCGCGAGAGAGTAAGATTGCATTCGTTTGCATGAGTATCAATGCGTGAGACTTGAGAGCTGCCTCATCCTCTCTTGACTTTGTTTATTATTCGCCCGGTTTTGTCTGATCATAGACTTCACTGAGACTTTATCAGGGATTCAACATGATTGATAAAAGACGTAGTTTGAACAATTAGTGTAGAACTAGTTATTTGTTCTATTTTGCCGCTAATTCCCTGATGACGTCTGTGTTGTCAGACAAAACCAGTCGGATAATA
>OX419337.1:36715535-36720535 GCA_948470475.1 Galaxea fascicularis | reverse complement strand
TGGGGAATCAGGATGTCAGGCGTAAACAATAATAGACAATTTGTAATCGATTTCGGCGGGCGCATCCATGCATTCGTCAAATGGTCGTTAAGAATAATACTCTTATTCGGCTACCAATAAACATCACTGACTCCACGAGCTTACCATAGGATGCCTTTAATTGTTTAGTGAAGGACTATACACAAAGCCAAATTGCTCTCATTTCTGTAGCGCATAAATTAAAATGTCATCTGAGCGCAAAACAAATCTCAGTCGGTTCAAGACGTGTCAAGTTGTGTAACGCAATTAAATCCAAGAGTATAGAAATATACGTTTTAGTGACGATTTTAGTATATTTTGTCATCATGAATATTCTATTTTTCAAACGAAAAAACAACATCCTCAACGCAGAGATACATGTGAAAGCGATAATGTAATTTTCCCGGGAAAATAAAATTCCTGTAGCACGTGGTGAATAAATTTGTGAGTCACGCACAGTTGACCTTTGCGCCTTTCTATCAAATGATAAGGGCAGTGTAGCAAAGTAATGAAGTCACCTCTTTGGCTTTGTGTATAGTCCTTCACTAAACAATTAAAGGCATCCTATGGTAAGCTCGTGGAGTCAGTGATGTTTATTGGTAGCCGAATAAGAGTATTATTCTTAACGACCATTTGACGAATGCATGGATGCGCCCGCCGAAATCGATTACAAATTGTCTATTATTGTTTACGCCTGACATCCTGATTCCCCAGCCATCCCCAATAGCTCTCCACGAGCTAAAAACCGGTGGGTCTTCGTTTAAGATCAGTGGGTCTTCGTTTTCGACACAGAAAAGACGCCGTGTGCAAAACGTTCAACTTACCTTCGCGCCGAATTTGCCGCGAATTTGTGTTCCTAATACGCATGCGTGGCCGGGCTAGGTTCCAGGCGACGACGAAGGACAGCGTGTTTGCGATGAAAGTTTGAGTGTTTGAATTGAAGGATTGCGTGTTTGAAATGACGAGTGCCAAATGTCACGTTCGCATTGAATGATTGAATGTTTGGAAAAAGAGTTGAACTATTTGAAGTGATCAACAAGGTTATCAAATTAAACGACCAGATGTCTCCATAGTCGAAAAGCAGGTCTGACTTAAAAGATTACACGTTGGAATAGAAGAATTGTCGGTTTGAATTGAAGAGTAGAGTGTTTGAATTGCAGAACGGAAATTTCAAAACGAAGGATTGCATGTTTCTGTCGACGGAAGCCTGTTTGAACTGTCGAATAGTGTATTTGAATTGACGAATTGTAGATTTGCGGTGAAGAATTGTATATTGGAATAGAAGGATAGCATTTTTAATTTCGAAACTGACTATTTTGAATTGCGAGATTGGAAATTTGAATTGCACGATAGCAGGTTTGAATTAGACGACTGGATGTTTGGCTAGCAGAAAAACATTTTTGAAACGAAGGATTGCACGTTTGAGTAGAAAAAGAGCATAACTGAATTGAAGAAGTGTTGCTCTGAATGAGGGGGGTGAATAGGGGTATGTAAATACGCCGATCCGCTATAATTTGATAACCAAATCCGTCAATCCGTTAAAAAAAAATTGTTAAATCCGAATCCGCTCGCTACTTGTCACGTGAAAAGGTGAAAATTGCACCTTAAGCTGTTGTCTGTAAGCTGCACAGTTTTTTAAAAACGTTCTGACACTTTTTATAGGATCTTTAAGTGCTAATAACTAAAAGATCTACCTTTACATTAGAAATCTGTTGTTGATCCTGCCGCTTGTCGCCCAAAGCGAGTCCTGGCTCCTAACAGGAAAGTGGACCGTCTAAAAGCGCCAATGGTGAAAACCACAAAGCACTATGAACCTTTAAAAGCGCCAATGGTGAAAGCCACAAAGGAAAGGGTTAATGACCTCATTAACAGTCTTCACCAGGGCAAACACATTGGTGACATGACTAAAAAATGGCTCTCACAAACTCCAAATCCTCCTAGAACGCCAATTTTCTATACGCTTACAAAAATCCACAAACCTAAACCGGTTGGTAGACCCATCATCTCAGGTTGTGACGGCCCTACTGAGAGAATATCCTCATTTGTGAATACATTGCTCCAGCCTATCGCACAGAAACAACAATCCTTTATCAAGGATACAACTGATTTTATCAACTTCATAGAGAAAACAAAGATAGGCCAAGACACAATCTTAGTGTCAATGGACGTCTCTAGCTTGTACACCAATATACCACAAGAAGAAGGAACAGAAACAGTATGCAAGGCATACGAAACGTTCCACAACTACAACCCACCGGTCCCAACACGCTTCCTAAGGGAAATGCTTGGTCTAATTCTGAAAGAAAACTCGTTCCAGTTTATTGGGGACAACTATCTCCAAACACACGGAATGGCCATGGGAACTAAAATGGCAGTATCATTTGCCAACATTTTCATGGTTGAAATCGAATGAAGCCTAAAGAATGGAAACGATATATCGATGATATCTTCTCGCTTTGGGACTGCAATAAAAAATACGTGGATTGTTTTATTGAACAAGCTAATAAATTCCACAGTACCATCAAATTCACGGCCGAAATATCAGAGAAGGAGATCACTTTCCTCGACACAGTGGTGTTCAAAGGGGAAAGATTCGAAAACGAATCAATCCTGGACATAAAAACTCACCACAAGCTGACTGAAACCTTTCAATATACACACTTCAAGTCATGCCATCCCCCAGGCGTAAAAAGTGTTTCATAAAGGCGAAGCAATGAGATTGCTTAGGACTAACTCTTCGAAAACAACATTTGAAGAGAGCCTTGTGAAATTTAAACAACGCCTGAGAGCACGCGGCTATCCAAAAACAATCATAGAAAGGTCTCTGTCAGGGGTCAACTTTGCCTATGAATCGGCTCTAACACAAAACAAAAAACTAACGCGAGGGTTCTGCCTTTTGTGACTACGTACCACCCAGCAGTTAACAGTCTTAAACAGACAATGATGGAACACTGGGGTCTTATACAAAATCAGCCATTGTTAAAGACAATTTATTTGAAACCTCCGATAATATCATACAAAAGAGGTAAATCTCTTAAAGACATGCTTGTAAGGGCAAAAATATAATCTAAGGCTCTAATGCGAGGCGACCACAAAAACCGCATGAGGAGTCCGTGCAGGCCTGTCACTCATTTCCACGATCCGAACCTCCTCACAAGCAAAATCCAAAATCCGGACCCATAAAATCGATGAAACCGCAAACCGCTGCAATTTCAGGATCCGCAAATCCGTTACAATTTCGCTCTGAATCCGAAATCCGGGCAAAATAATTTCCAGAATCCGCCGATCCGTTAGCCTATTCACCCCCCTCCTGAATTGAAACCATGGATGTTTCAGACACCAAATAGCGTATCTGAATTGTTAAACAAGAAGTTTAATTTACGAATTGGAAATCGAAATAGAAGGATATCATATTTGAATTGAAGAGCCCTAGGTTTTAATTACAGGATCGAATATTTGAATAGAAAAATAGCATGTTTGAAACGAGGTTTTGAATTTTGACACTAAAAACGTGCCATATATAGTAACTACCACGCTTCTTTTGAAAAACTGGTTCGGGCTCATAGCACAAATGTTCCTGCTTAGCACATATCAATTTTTTTCCGGACAAAGTAACTCCGGATTGATTACCCGAGTGAAAGGAGTAAAGGCCTTCCTCGGCGCCACAACGTTGTGTTCTGGAGTTCTGGTCTGACCACGAGGTTCAATAAGGAACCTTTGTACGTCCTTTGTGAAACAAAAAACCATTGCTTTAAGGCAAAATACGAAACTACAACAATAGATTCAAAGAAAAACTTTTTCCAGATGCCACAGACAGGACAGTTGACAGATGAACGTCACAGAGTGTTACAGATTATGACGCCTTCACCGACCACAAGAAAAATTCTCAGCGTGAAACGATACTTACAGTAAAGGTCCGCTGCGTCCCCTCATGGAACATATGGTCATCACGAAATGTGGTAAATGAGAACATTCCTCAATACCAGGGTTCCTCATACCAGGGTTATTATTGTACTGAAGTTGAGCGCCAAATGTCTAGCAGCCTTCTCCTTAACAGTGAACTTTTTAGCAGTTACAAGAAACGGCAATTACTGCAAATTCACACAAATTATGGCTTTGATTTATTTTCGGCCCTAAATATCACAATGTTACTGAAAGGATCCCTACTTTTGCATTAAGTATTGCAACCTGAGCACTTTTGATCGGTATTCCATTCGGAAATAACAGAACTATCATCACACAAGGACAAGCTTAGCGCTTCAGTGACTATATATATATATATATATATATATATATATATCTTTCGTTGCACAAACCGTTTTACGAGTTGTGTTTTCACGGTTAGCCCTTTGGACCAGTCCCTTCTGCATCGAAGCGAAAACAAGAGATCAGCTTTCTTTACCTCTGCCGGTTTCCTTCCCTCAAGACTGGCGCCGGGAATGATCATTTTCCGTGAGTAAAAGTGGTCCTACAATTTATCCTCACCTGCCTCGTTTTCATGTAGTCGTACTGAGGCTTTCCCGAGCCGTCCGCCATTATGAATCCGGTGTAAAGCCGTGCAATGATTCTTATATGACGTAGCATTTGTTCCCAGCCCAGATTCTGGTCACATGGAGGGAATTTCAAGCTACGAAGGCGGATTTCGAAACTTCGACGACAACGAAGTTTTCCTATTTCAAAGCCAACAAAGGTTACAGTAACACCGGTAAGTTCCGAAAAGAAATTACAGTGATAATGACTACAATTTTTAGTTAAACTAAATTGAATGCTACCGTGTCGAGCTTTAGCTTTGATCATGCACTTCTTGTTGTGCTGTGCTCATGTGTGTCTTCTCTGTGTATTTGGCAACAAAGTTATTGCATACTTTCGGAGGACGCATGTGGTGATAAAGGAGCTAAACTTAGTTTTACGGGCAATAGTGCACGAGGTTGGTCAAGCGTTGAACCGAGATGAATGCTGAGAATAGCCTTTCAAATGCTGAA